>JAJLXT010000008.1:33728-111705 GCA_030571395.1 Nakaseomyces sp. UFMG-CM-Y6046 | reverse complement strand
AAAAAAAACTTTCTGTAAATCAGTTTTCCTGCAAGTTTTGTTTCTATTTTGAGTTCTTCTTCTTCTTCGTCTTCTTTTTTGGTGTAAGATACTCCGAAGTATTACCTAAGCAAGAGACAAGGCCAACAAAGGAGAGTTTTTAATCAAAAGAAAAAAAGCTTTCTAATAACACCCCAGAACCGATCCAATTTTGTTTGAAATGATCTTTATGTTGCATTCAACTTTACTTTTTGTATGGGTTAGTAAAAATCAGTGATTAAAAAAAAAAAAGAAATAATATTCGTGGTAATAATTCAAAACAAACTGGTATAAAAATTTTAAAATATGGGTGGTCATTACTTATGGGGGAGTGAAAGGAAACTAAAGATATATATACACTTATTTATCTGTAGGTCTATGACCTTGGTTTTGTAGTAACCCTCCAGCATTATCCTTCTCCTTTGCTTTCTCTTGAAGCGGTGAGTTCGGAAATCTGCGAGGTGTTACATTATGAGGTCTCCTGAACTTCTCAGGATCATATTCTTCAATTCTCCCACCACGGTTCAACGTGATTTTAAACGGTTGCTCTTTTTCCTTCTTGGTCTCTGACATCTCTTTCTCCGACATTATTATTATTACTTATAATGGTTTTATAATGTCCCTTTGAAATAATATACTCAAGCAAATATGGATCTGACAGCTTTATGTATGAGACCCTCCACCGTGGATCCAAAAACCCCTGGTTTTGGCCTTTTTTCTACGCCTCCCTCTTCTCTATTGTTCCCCACGAATGGCCGCATGTGGTAACTTTCCATTTTTACCCAAAAATAGCTGCAAAGGCAAGCAAAAAAAAATTAAAAATTAATATTTATAGAAGAATGTCATGTGTCTGTGTGGGGTTATAAAAAAAGCGGTTTGTTGACAAATAGTTTGCACCTCATATTTTTGACATCTTGATATATTATTACTATTGTCATACATAGACTTCCGTTTTGTTGTATAGGTCATGTCATATGTTGAGTTGTTAGAAGGAGCGAAATGTTTACAATATCAGGAACTGTTTGAAGAATATGGACTTACAGACATCGAATCCTGTAAATACCTCGATAGGGATATACTTTTGGAGATCGGTATAACCAAACTTGGTGATAGACTTCGAATTTTGAAACAATGTAAGAATTTGAGGAATGATAATCATCAGAAATACAACGAGCAACTTAAGGAAATTGTTCAGAACATTAGCACTTTATCGGTAAATAGTATGTCAACTACGAATGAAGAATTAGTTACTGAAAAACATTGTGTTATTTTCATATTGAATGATGGTACAGCTAAAAAGGTTAATATTAACGGTTGTTTTAATGCCGAGTCTATAAAGAAGAGGCTGATAAAGAGATTATCGCCAGAGCTATTGGCTCTCGGTGCTGATGGGAATCCTACACATGAAGCCTGTGATTATGATGTTTTCATTGTTGATTATTCAAAGAATGTTCTTAGATTGTTATATGACATAGAACTTGTTACTATATGTCATTCAAATGACCGTGTGGAAAAAAATCGTTTGATCTTTGTTTCTAGAGATCAAACCCCAAGTGATCGGGCTATAAGTGCTTCCAAAAAGCTATATCTGAAGACATTGAGTGTGTTGAATCATCTGGGCAATGCCATTGATACAACCACTGCTATTACTCCAGGCAAGTTGGGAACACAAGAGGTGAATTTGAGAGTAAGTAAAGACGGACTACGGAAGATATTTGATCAAAGACCGCCTAGTGAGTTTATCTCTACAAATTTAGCAGGTTATTTCCCGCATGCCGATACCAATAAATTACAAAAAGCTTTAAGGGAATCCTATAGACAATCGGCAAGAATAAGCATGAAAAGTAACAACACAATTAAAATTGATTCAGAATCCAATAAAGTCGGTGATATCTTGCTACGACACTCTAATGCAGTTGATGTTGCATTATTACAAAGTTTGGATAATAACTTCGAAACAAATAATAATAATCCACCTTCACAGGCACCACCACAACTACCACACCAACAAACAGTATCTGATATGACAGGTAAGATCCAATTAATGCAAGAAACTGATACCTTGGATGATTATTACTATAATTCTGATGAAGAACAAGGAACCGTGTCTTTACCAACAAAAATTGTTACTCCTAAAAACTGGTTGAAGGGTGCCCGTATTGGGTCTGGTAGTTTTGGTACTGTTTATCTTGGTATGAATGCACAGACTGGTGAATTAATGGCTGTCAAACAAGTAGAAATTAAGCATGTTCCAGAGGGAACTGACTCCGAAAAGAAGAAAGATAAAGGAAGTAATAATAATAACGCACCGTCATCAAACTTACATAAGAAAATGATTGATGCTTTGCAACATGAAATGAGCCTTTTGAAGGAACTACAGCATGAGAACATCGTGACATATTATGGTTCATCTCAAGAAGGTGGAAATCTAAACATTTTCTTGGAATACGTGCCAGGTGGATCTGTTTCTTCTATGCTAAATAACTATGGTCCCTTTGAAGAACCATTGATTATTAATTTTACGAGACAAATTTTGATAGGTGTGGCTTATTTGCATAGAAAGAATATCATTCATCGTGATATTAAGGGGGCAAATATTTTAATCGATATCAAGGGATGTGTTAAAATAACAGACTTTGGTATTTCAAAAAAATTATCTCCTATAAATAACGATGATCAAAACAAAAGGGCCTCATTACAGGGTTCAGTGTATTGGATGTCACCAGAAGTTGTCAAGCAAACAGCCACAACATCGAAGGCTGATATTTGGTCCACTGGTTGTGTAGTTATTGAGATGTTTACAGGTAAACATCCATTCCCAGATTTTTCACAAATGCAAGCATTATTCAAAATTGGTACAAATGTTACGCCAGAAATTCCATCATGGGCTTCACAGAAAGGAAGAGATTTCATAAGGAAGACGTTTGAATTGGACTACCAAAGGAGACCAACAGCCATTGAGTTATTACAAGATTTGTGGTTAGAAAGTCATATTCTTTGATTGATGAAATATCATATAAATACTTTATTTAGAGAGGACAAAAATCATTTCTATATTCTTTACTATTCTATATAATTTGAAATATCAAATTTTAGTTTCAAATAGCAATTTGTATAAGTGGAAATTGCTCAGCAAGGTGTTTGGGAATGTTATCCAAACACGATAATACAATAGGACATTAATACTATAAACAAACAACACGGGCTAAAACAACAGTTTGGAGAAAACCATGCCCTAAAAAGAAGTTCAGTAAAATAGGAAATAAATATGGTGGATAGTAGTTATTATACCAAAAAGAAAAAAAATTTCCCTGAAGCATTTTAGTTTTGTGTATATACTGCATCAAATTTCTAACAATGAAGGAATAATTGTTTTCTAGTTCCAATTTATCAGGTAAATCGCAAGGGGTTTACATTACGAATATAAATACCAGCACAGTTGAAAAAGGTATCACATTCCCCCTTTTTTCTTAACATAAAACTATAGACAATCACCATGAAGAAGATAGTCTACCTTACATCATATATATGCTGTTGTCACACATATACTCCATATCGTGAGAAAGAAATAAAAAAGCTTTCAAAATAGCGACTTTGCTACATTACTGCTAACATTTCTGCTATTAATGTAACCCTTAGAACAAATATTGGGCTCTCTAAGAGCACTAGAACAAGTCATATTAAAATTATCATTTTTTATTCGTGAGATTATTTCAGTTTTTTCTTTGGTTTTTTTTTGTTTGTTTGCTTATGGTGTCCACAACTTACCACTTCCTCTGGAGGCATAAACTGTTTGATCAAAGCTTGTTTTCACCACTTCTCTGCCACTCTTATCATCTCCCTTTGCAACACCACGTTTTAGCATTGTATTATTGAACTTCTCACTACTTCTAAACGACCTATCATTCATATCCCTAGATATAACCGAATCTGCATCGACAATAGATACCCATGGGATATGACATTGTGAAGCTATCTTTCTGACTTGTGGATCTTCCGTAACAAGAATCCAGCGTAGTCCATCATCGCCTTCCAAATGACATTTATAGACACAACTCTTGAGTAATAGTTTAAATCTTTTGGGTAACTTATTCAATGAGTCAATCACCACGGAACCATCAGTGACCTGATCCAGGACGGTAGACCACGACACCGCGTCTAGAATATCAGGAAACTCAATGAACAGTTCCAGATCACTCCTGATATCATCCTCATGTTTCCTTCCAATGACAGTATGATTCCGCTGGTGATCCGCGGTTATCGTTTCCAACTTATCAATAAACTTCAATGCCTCCTTTGCAGGAAAACTCTTGTGTCTTCCTTGTAAGAAATTCAGCTCCTGTAACGTAAATGTAGGAACATAGAACCTGAGATGTACAGAGTTCTCACTACCTTGTTTGGGCACCTGACACCATCTCTTCACATTCCCTAACCCCTTCTCAAATGCAGAAGCATCCAAAATGAAATTATACTGGCTCATATAAAAAAAAAAAAAACTTCTTTCAATTATAAACAACCAGTCTTGTTTTGTTTTTTTTTTCTTGCACAGCTATAAGCTTGGTTTCCTTTCAAAGATATAATGTTTGGCAATTGTACAATAGATATTACCAATTCCACACATACAAAAGATAAAAGAAAGGTTGGGTCTTTCTGGGATTCAGATTTCTTAAACTTTTCCACAAAAAGTCAAGTTATAAACATAAAAATCCCAGAAACCCCCGTGCAGACTGGTATCTCTACCGTCTCTCTCTCTCTCTATAGTTAATTGTTATTATTTCTTACTACAAACAAAGGGAACAATACAAAAAAAAATTTCTGGGAAGGACGAAAAAAATGAAAAAAATAAAAAAATAAAAAAATAAAAAAATTTTTGCGATGAGCTCATCGCAAGATTCTTGATTTATTGATATATTGATATATTGTTATTGGTTATTGGTTATCGAGTTAGGTGAGATTACACACATATATTTATTTGACAATGCCACAGAAACCACTTAAATTTACCAAGAAGGCGAAGGATCCAAGAAGAATCACCAAGAAGCAGAAGAACCTTCGGAAGGCTGCCCCATTGCAATTAAAGTCGAAGAAGAAGTCTCTGCAACATTTGAAGAAGTTGAACAGAGCTGCGTCTTTGACAGAGACTACAGAAAGGCTGGTTGCCAGTAAAGTTGGTCACTTGGAACTGCTGAAGGGTACCAGAAAGGAAATCGAGGCTGCAAACAAGAAGAAGTAGTGAGCAATAGTGTTTTTTTGTTATCAAGCATTAAAAATAAAAATTTACTATAAATAATTGTACATTATATCTGGGGTTTATTATTATTATTATTATTATTATCACATCATTATTTAGTTTAATATAGGCGTTACTTGTAAGAAATACTAATGTTTGTTTCTATGTTTTAAATTTTGTTACATTATCTTTCTTTTTTTTTTTCTATTTGATTTTTTTCTTCAATACTTCATTAATAAAGAGAGAGAGAGAGTTGAGAAGAAAGAAAAATTGAAGTTTCACTTTCAAATACATGACAGGAATCATTGGTACCACAAAGAACAAACAACGGGGAAAATGAATTATACTCAACAAGCCAAGGATATGATCAGTAGTCACAGACTGTTCCAGTTCTCTGCCAACTGGTGTCCAGACTGCGACTATGCATTGTCTATCTGGAAGAAATTCGGTGTTGAGGACCAAATCCATGTCTTTGACATCGGTTCCATGGACAAAGAGATCCAGGCCCAATGGAGAGATGCTTTCCAAGAGGTTACTGGGATTAGAAATTTGCCTACCATTGTTGTAGATGGGAAAGTATGGGGTACAGAGACCAAGTTGCACGAAGTCGAAGACAACGGCTCTCTAGAGAAGGAATTGACTACAATGGGGTTTAAATTATAACTTACCTATTTATATCTATTATATATATATATATATCAATATTGTAATAAGATAAATCATAGAAACGCTATCATCTGAATTTAGTAAAAAAACCTTTGCTATATAATATGGAGGCTTAAGGGTCCATTTCTGTTTTCTATTTTTTTTTTTTTTTGTGCGAAGAAATTAACCGGTATTAAATTCTTTTATCCCGAAAACAAATACTTCTATTTTTTTAAAGTGATTCAAAAGGTAAATCATTTCAAAATAAATAACAAAATACCACAACATTTAGAGACCAGTGAAAAAAGGTTTCAATATATATTTTTGCTATTCTGTTGGGGACTGTTGATTGTTTGAAGAGAACTGAGAGATTGGTTGTTGTTTTTTTTTTTTCAGTTTCTGGTTTTTAGGTTTCGTTTTTAAGACATTTTATGAAGGCCAGATGGGTTCCTTTTTGGAGGATTGCTCACCGGAGTTATTCGATTTAATATGTCGGCAACTGGACTCTTATGACTTATGGAATTTGCGAAAATGTTGTTCGGAGTTGAAGGAAATGGTGGAGCGTGTAGGGAAATGGAAAGAGGTGTGTCTAGAACGGTGGCCGTTGGATGACAGCCATTTGTATCTTTCCCAATACAACGATTTTGACTTGAAGGCTATCTGGAAAGTTATAAGGCCTACTGGTGACTCAGACCGGTGGTTTGTTTACTATAAGTACAGAATGAGATACGACTATAGAATTATTAGGAATGTGAAGCGTCTGTCACAATTTAGGGAAGTGAACCTAGAATTCTGGGAGTGCTTCCTTTCCTCCATTGCTGAAAGAGGGTACTTGTACATACCGCAACTACTTCGCATTAATGAGAATGCAGAATGGGAAAGATACCACTGGACGTTGGAGGATAGATCATGGGCTGGTTATTTGATGGGGGCAGTACGAAGGAAGTGTTTCTATAGTTTCTTCTTGCCGGATGCGCCGTTCATAAGGCCAAACAAGTTTCTATATGAAAGGGATATATTGTTAAGGTTTTCTACATTGGACCCACAGTTTGATAGACTGTTAACTTATAGAAAGGAAACCTTCAATAGGTTGGTCAAAAGCATTTATGACAAGTATGGCGGTGATCCAATAAAGTTTAGCGGCATTACTGCTGGAGCTCGAATGCAGGACATTGTCGAGGTCCTAAAGAAGAATCTGTGCAGTTCAGGTAGTGGTAATTACTGTATGGAAGATGCGATGATATTAAGGGTATATGCAGGTGAGGCGCGTGGATTGCCCGTGGTGCTTCTTGCCATTATTGAACGTATTGCTCGTTGCCTGAAAATCGAATGTTTCTTCAATGGTAAGTTTATAACATTTGAGGATCTAACCTATAGAGATAAGTATGGCTATTTGGTGTCTGATGGGAAGAGTATAAGGTTATTCAGAAGACATCAGTTTGTTTCATATCTATCGAGAAGACCAGATATCTGTGATGGTCAACCAGAATTATATTTGGATGCCAATAGAACTAAGGAACCCCGACACTTACTAAAACAGTTCCTGATGGATGAGGTACTACGGGCACCATCTACTCGTTGGGCTAACGATGTACCTAGCTCTTATCAAACTGTAGGTATGACATACCCCAGAGGGAGGCTCCCACCATATGATAATACAACCACGTGGGCTACTATGCTGACTAGGCAGATTGAAGAGAAATATAACGGTTTTATTCCATTCATAGGGAATGAGAAGACTAATGTGGATACCACAGGGTATATCATTCCCAATAATATTGAAGAAAACTCTTGGTTTTTCAATTCAGTTCGAATCCATCCGCCTGATTTCTTGTTTTTCCTAAAACCGACTCTTGCTAATGTTCCTTCGCTTGGTGATTGGTTTGAATTTGATACTTCAAATTGTGTATACACGGAGGATATTGGGAATTTCGTTGCAGTACCCCGTGGAGATGATTTGGGTATTGTTGCAATGGCAAAGGAGGTATCAACACACATTATCATGAAGGAAGGACATGCATGGCCTGACGTCATATACCTAATTATCAGTACTGCCGGAGAAATTTATACGCATCACGTCCAGTACGTAGAACGCTGTAATCCCGGTATTCAAGGTATTCAAGATTTCGTTAATGATCTACCTTATCAAGTAGGACTTCTCTTCGAAGATATCAACCCACAAACTGGTAAATTTATACCGAATAAGAAGTTGAAAACTCTATTCAAGAAAAGTGTTGCTCTTCCTGAACATGTCTTTTATGATGAAAGTTTGCTGGATTATTAACACAACCACCACAAACTTTCAAGTTTTATGAATTTTAAGTCTCTCTTTTTTTTGCACTGTTACGAACAAGACAATAATACTAATATTAAGATCCGTTTACTTATTTAATAAAAAACAACCTAATTTTAATACTAATATTACCCAACGATTTTCCTTTTTTGTTGTTTATACTGAAAGTAAATTGTAAAAATAATCAACAATCCCATTATTGAAACATTCTTGAAAAGACTTTATACTAAAATATGGTATTCGAACTTCATGAGCTCGTTATCAACCATTTTGACCATATAGCTTCTATCAGAATCTATTTATAGATATATATATATCTGTGGTGTATGTATTCCAAGGTAGACACCCATTAATGAATATATGAAGCTATCATAATATTACGTCATTTGTGTTTAGCTACGTCCATTTCTTTGTAGTATCGTTTATTTAATTTTGTTTTTTTTGTTTTTTTTCATAGTTGATTCCGGCTCCCGAAGCTACTTCATCAATATTTAACATTAATAATCATTATCAACATGGCTCAGGCACCCCTCCATCCTCAACGGACCTCTTGGAATTAGTTCGAATATCAAATAAATATCGTTAGTTTTCAAACTGTATATCAAGCTCTTGGTTTTATACTGATGAGCACGCAAAGGGAGTAATCGTACGAAGTTAAAATAGATTAGGATAGAATAAAACGGTTGAGCACTCATAATAATTTTGACACATAGGATGTTTAGATTGAATCAACAAGTTAATAGATTGGCTGGAACCACAGGCCTGCGAAATTTATCTTCTAAGGTTATCGGTATTGATTTGGGTACCACAAACAGTGCTGTTGCATATATTCGGGATTCTAATAACAAGAAATCTGCAACCATAATCGAAAATGATGAAGGTCATAGAACTACACCATCGATAGTGGCCTATGATAAAGACAACAAGGTTATAGTTGGTCAAAAGGCAAAGAGACAATCTGTCTTGAATTCTGAAAATACATTTTATGCCACTAAGAGGTTAATTGGGAGATTATATGAAGATGATGAAGTTGTAAGAGACAAGAAGAATATGCCTTATAATATTGTCAGATCACCTACTAGTGGGCAAGCATATGTTGCTTTGAAAAATGGGCAAGTCAAATCACCTAGTGAAATTGCATCAGAAGTATTGAAATATTTGAGAAATTGTGCTGAAGAATACCTTGGCGGAGAAGGAAATATTGAGAAGGCCGTCATCACAGTACCCGCCTATTTCAATGACGGTCAAAGACAGGCTACTAAAGAGGCCGGTAAGCTGGCTGGCTTAGATGTTTTAAGAGTGGTAAATGAACCAACTGCAGCAGCGCTAAGTTTTGGTATGGATGAGAAGAACAACAATGGTATTATCGCAGTGTATGATTTGGGTGGTGGTACTTTTGATATTTCCATACTAGATATTGAAGATGGTGTTTTTGAAGTTAGAGCCACCAATGGTGATACACATTTGGGTGGTGAAGATTTTGATAATGTGGTTGTGGATTATGTCCTGACAAAATTTATAGAGAAAAATCCAACTGTTCAGAAAGACAATGTTGTTAAGGATAGGGAAACAATGCAACGGTTAAAAGATGCTGCTGAGAAAGCGAAAATTGATTTATCGCATGTTAAAGAAACTTCTATTAGTATTCCTTTTTTCTTCGATTCTCAACATCTAGATGTCAGCATGACAGAAGATGAACTGGATAACATGACTTTACATCTCATTAAGAGAACAATTGAACCAGTCGAGAGTGCACTTCGTGATGCTGATATTGAACCTGAAGATGTAGATGATGTCATTCTTGTTGGAGGAATGACTCGTATGCCCAAGATTCGTACTACTGTAGAAGAACTATTTGGGAAAAAACCGAATATTAGTGTTAACCCAGATGAGACAGTTGCATTAGGTGCTGCTATCCAAGGTGGTGTTTTGAGTGGTGAAATTAAAAATGTGCTACTATTGGATGTTACTCCATTAACACTTGGTATTGAGACCTTTGGTGGTGCTTTTTCTCCATTGATCCCGAGAAATACTACAGTTCCTGTTAAAAAAACAGAAGTATTCAGTACTGGTGTTGATGGCCAGACCGGTGTTGATATCAAAGTTTACCAAGGTGAAAGAGGTCTGGTTAAGGACAACACACTTATTGGCGATTTCAAGTTAAGTGGCATCAAGCCGATGAAGAAAGGTGTACCTCAGATTTTTGTCACTTTTGACATTGACGCTGATGGTATTATTAATGTCAGTGCAATGGAAAAGAGTACTGGTAAGAATGAAAGTATCCAAGTGGTACCACGTTCTGGTATGACTGAGGAGGAGATCAAGAAAATTCTTGATGATGCCAACAAAAATCGTGAATTGGATAATCAAATTAGAACGAAGATCGAACTCCTAAATAAATGTGATATCATGTTGAGTGACACCCAAGGTATCTTTGAACAATACCAAGACACTTTAAAGAGCAAAATCACAGAAGAAGAAGTAACGAAGAAGCTGGATGATAACATCAAAGAGGTGAGTGATCTTAAGAGCATAGTGGACAGTATCAAAAAGATGGAAAGTCAACAGATTGTCGAGGTCAATGTCGATATGTTGAAAAAGGATGTTGATGCATTGCAAGGAAGATCGTTGAAATTGTTCCAGCAAATAATGACCCCTAAAGAAGACTAGAGATCTAACCTGGTCTGATTCATTTTTTTATACCTGCATAAATATATATATATATACCTGTAATTATTTATTCCGATAAAATGCTTGTGTAATTTTTCTAAGATTAAAGAAATTATTTTTTACACAACCAAATGTAGTAAGAGAGGTACACTTCAATTGTTCATATTAACTATCAAGTTTCATTATTTCTTTTCTTATTTTCATCTCTTTATTGAAAACAAATATATATTATTTTATTTAGTAAAATATATTTATAGTATAAATCTATTACAAGGATTTGTTCATAAACTTTCTTCTAGTAAATGCCAACCAGAACTTGGAGGGATGCTCCTTAGAGTCAGAGTAAATTCTTTCGATCAGTCTTGCCGACAGTTCTTGACGGAACTGCTGCAAATATGTCTTCAGCAGGTCCATGGAGTTGTGGTCAGTGGTTGGGATGGAGTATATCGAGTTTAGTGGGAAGCCAGCGGTACCTGGGAGACTGAAGTCATCCAATGCCACGTTAGTCAATACCTTGACGGCCTCGTTGTATGGGGTGTTGATCTTCAAATGGTTTAGACAGTCGTTGATGAAAAGGATACCGTATATGAGCAACCTGTCTGCGTTGGTCTTGATCTCAAAGTTCTTGAAAAAGGAGTTGGCTCTGAACAAGTCGAGACACTCGTCCACGATATCGTAATCAGAGTTGGCCTGGTAAGCAGGCCCTCTGAATTTAGTGTTCAATGGCAACAGCACGAAGTTACCAACAAGTCTATCGTTCTGGGGATCAGAGGGGAAAGTAGAATTGTAAGCAGGCATGATATTAGGGTGTTGTTTTTTCTTCCTCTTCTTAAGAGAACACTTTTTTTTTTTCTAATTTATAAAATCCAATTGCTTCTATAGTTTAAGAATATGTATAATATAAGCTTTTCCCATGTGCATCCTCCTAGCCCCTCCCCTTCTCCCCTTTATTGAATTAAGAAGGAATTTGAGAAGCTGGGAAAACTGACAAAAAAAAAATCACACACACACAGAGTAAAAAGGCAGGGTGAAATTCCCATTCTACGTCTCTTGTGATAAAAGGGCCACTATGTTATGCACAGATAACTTGAAAGGGAATACAGTTGTGTTGGTTTTCTGTTGTTGTATACAGATTTATGCATAGTTATATTCATTGATAAAAAAACAGTTTAGAGAGAAAGAGAGGGAGGGGGAGGATTGTTCACTTCATCGAAGTATCCCCCCCCTCTCTTTCAATATTGCCATGATAAAACAAAAGAACAAATCACGATGAGGCATACATCAAACAGTGTAATAATATACCAAAAAAAATTGTTAACGTAATTGTAAGAACATAATCCATTGAGCCGTATACCACGATTACTAAAAAGATCATCAACAAAGAAAAAAAACAATCACACAGAAAAAAACTCTTACACAGACAAGACGGCGTAGAGAAATGTGGGTAAAACTATCAAAAAATATGAGAAAGCAACGGAAAAAAATTGCCGTATTTTTGTACAATTACAACAAACCGGAGTGTATAACAGCGTGGATAAAAAAAAGGGTATATCACTATATAAAGCGTATATTTACATGAATATATATATCTCAATACAACAATGTACTCCACAATATAATACCACCATTTGAAGATATGCAGTAATGAAATATTATACAATACAATACAACAAATACAACAAATACAACAATGCAACAATGCAATAATGAAATAGGCCAGATTTGGTTATACGAGATGGGTTCCAAAAGCGGAAGAAAAAAAAACTGGCCGCCTCTTTTTTTTTTTTTTTGTATTTTTTTGATTTTCTTTTTTTTTATTTTTTATTTTTTTTTTTTTGGGCAAAGGCACAAGAGGAAAAGAAAAACAATTTACAGAACAAGCTCTTTTTTTTTATGAAATTATTGAATTTTTGGCTTCTGATGTTTTAAAAGGGGTTACTACAAGGACTTCTATTCATTTATAATAGATATTGCAAGGAACGGTTATTAGCTAAGAGAGATAGAGAAAGAGAGAAAGAGAGAGATAGACAGAAAAAAATAATAGAGAGACAGAAAGAGATAGAAAAGAGAGAGAGTGTGTGTGTGTGAGAAAGACAGAGTGAGAGTGTGAGATAGAAGATAGAAGATATATAGAGAGAGATTTTGGGTTTGTGTTTTTTTATATTTGAGAAATGGTTGATAATCTTACGATACAGCAGAGACATGCAATGTTTGCAGATATATTTGGGGTTGAGAGGCGAGATGGTGGTAATATAGATCGTTCTTTGCCTAGTAAAGTGGAAGATATTGCCGGGCTGGACTCGCTAGTGGAAGACGAGGATTCAGATGACAAGAGCAAAGAGAAGGAACAAAGGGCGGTGGTGTTAGGATCTCAGTATATGATAATGTCTCAGGAGGCGAATATCAAGGATGTTCCGGATACACAGAGTTTGTCGAGTGCGGATAACACGCCGATGAATAGCCCGCAAAGGCCATTGGTGCACAGAGTTACATCGCCGGCGATTCAGCAGCACACGATGCCTACGCCGTTCTCTCCTCCTGTTATTAGACACACGCAGACGCAGCAGAATATTAGTCTGGATCCTGCAGCAGGAGGTCCTGCTACTAGTAGTGGTAATGCTAGCGGTAGCAGCGCCATTGTAGATGAGACACAAGGGTATGGGATTACACAAGCAATGCATCACGCAAGATCCTCTCCGCATTTATATGGGCAGAGACAAGGGTCTGCGCAGAGACATCACGATAAAGTGAGGACAGCTAATAACAAGGAGAAGGAGAAGGAGACTAGACGGAAACCATCACTGCCACAACTTGCATTGGCAGGTTTGAAGAAACAAGCCAGTTTTTCGAATCTGTCAAGTGGTCAAAACGCGGTGACTCCTACACACTCCCAGAAATCACCCTTGCAGGCATTTCATCTATTCTCAAGGTCGACTTCCAGAGATCTCAATAATGAACAAGCACACCATGGATCAAATAATGGTAATAGAAACGACAGCAATAGCAGTAGTATTAATAATGGTAGTAATGGTAATAACAACAACAATAATAATATTAATAATATTAATAATAACGGTGCATCCAGGTCGATGTCACTTAACTCATCAACATTCAAGAATCTGGCTAACTCATTTCAAAATAGAAAAGTTAGTTCTGGCTCTAACTATAGTGGTAACCATCACAGCAGTGGTAGCAATATGGCACAACGTAATGACTCGGTTCATTCGTCACATTCGGTTCAAAACAGTTTGGAATCGCACAGCACAATTGGGTTGGGATTGAAGACAAGAGTATCATCGACATCGCTAACATCAAAGAGATTTCACTCTGCTTCATCAACATCATTACATTCAAACTATCATCACCATCATATGTACAATGGTACTAGTAGCGCAACTACCTTGACCAATAGTGGATCTATGAGTGGTAGAAGGAATAGTAGTATATCATCTCCTCAATCGAGACCTGTCTTAAGTGCATCAACCAAGAGACCACAGGTCTATCCAGCCTTATTGTCTCGGGTTGCAACGAAGTTTCGTCAAACAATTCAATTGGGTGAATATAAGAAGGATGGTCTATTGTATAGAGATGCCTTCACAGGGCAACAAGCAGTTGATGTAATTTGTGCATTGGTGCGAACTTCAGATAGAAACCTGGCTCTCTTATTGGGCAGGTCGTTAGATGCACAAAAATTATTTCATGATGTTGTTTATGAACACCGTTTACGGGATTCTCCTTATGAGGTTTATGAATTTACTGACAATTCCAGATACTTAGGTAAATCCAACCATGAAACACCAAGCACAACTACAAATACCAGCATGGTGGGAATTTCTCACTCAAATACCAGAACTACTTTGCCATATTCCATCTCAGAAATTGCATCCTCTGAATCAACAACATCATTAAGCAGTGCATATATGGAGCATGCAACTCTCCAGGCTACTTCTAGACCACATGCTGTTCAAACTGCATCTAATAGTATAAATGGTGTGTTTACGTTATTGGCCGAATGTTATTCTCCAACATGTACAAGAAATGCACTATGTTATTCCATCTCCTGTCCTAGACGTCTAGAACAACAAGCAAGATTGAATTTGAAACCAAACGGTGGTTTGAAAAGAAATATTTCAATGGCACTTGATGATGACGAAGAAGAGAAACCTTCTTGGACGAGTTCTGTGTCGAAAGAAGAGTGGGAAAACCTGCCTAAGAAAGAGATCAAAAGACAAGAGGCCATTTATGAGGTTTTTATTTCGGAAAAGAAGTTTGTTAAATCATTAGAAGTTACTAGAGATACATTTATGAAGACTCTATCAGAAACAAATATTATACCAGCAGATATAAGGAAAAATTTTGTGAAACATGTTTTTGCTCATATTAATGATATCTATTCTGTGAATAGGAGATTTCTGGAGGCCTTACAAGACCGTCAAAAGAGTATGCCTGTTGTTAGAGGTATTGGTGATATCCTCCTTAGATTTATTCCATTTTTTGAACCTTTTGTTCAATACGTGGCATCAAGACCTTATGCAAAATATTTGATAGAAACACAAAGATCTGTGAACCCATATTTTGCTAGGTTTGATGATGATATGATGAACTCTTCACTTCGTCACGGTATTGACTCTTTCCTTTCTCAAGGTGTCTCTAGACCTGGTCGTTACATGCTGTTAGTTCGTGAAATTATGAAGTCATCAGAAGGAGATGAAAATAATAAAGAGGACTACGAAAATTTATCCCGAGCAATGGAAGCTTTGAAAAACTTCATGAAAAGAATTGATAAAGCCAGTGGTGCAGCTCAAGATAGACACGATGTTAAATTATTGAAACAGAAGATTCTATTCAAAAATGAATATGTAAACCTAGGACTAAACAGTGAAAAAAGAAAAATTAAACATGAAGGTGCGTTGTCCAGAAAAGAATTGAGCAAGTCTGATGGAACAACTGCTGGTGATATTCAGTTCTATCTGTTAGATAACATGTTATTATTCTTAAAAGCCAAGGCTGTGAACAAGTGGCATCAACACAAGGTATTCCAGAGGCCAATCCCTCTACCTCTTTTGTTTGTATGTCCTTCTGAAGATATGCCTTCTCTGCGTAGATATATTGGAGATAACCCTGGCTGTTCTGGTACAGTTATTCAACCAGACTATAATGTTAATAACCCCAAGAATGCTATGACGTTTTTGTACTATGGTGCAAAACAAAGATATCAGGTTACTTTATATGCTGCCCAGTACGCTGGTTTACAAACATTACTTGACAAAGTTAAAACAGAACAAGAACGTATTATTGACGAAACTGAGATGATTAATATCACCAAGATTAGTGACCGTTTCTTTGACTATATGAACAAAATTAACAGTGTTTCGACGTGTGACGGTGGTAGAAAATTGTTAATTGCTACCAATTTAGGTCTGTATTTGAGCAATATCAAGAGACAGCAAGATAAAGAAACTCAAAAAACCTTCACTTTCTTCTCGACACCTGTGCAATTGGTTCAAAGAAGCAATATTACCCAAGTTGCAGTTCTAGAGGAATTCAAATCCATCTTATTGTTAATTGACAAAAAGCTTTACAGCTGTCCTTTAGCCTTGATCCAAAATGAGAGTAGTGGCACATCATATTTCAAAAAGCATAGTAAGGAACTAATTAACCATGTTAACTTTTTTGCCGAAGGTGATTGTAATGGTAAAAGACTTGTCGTCACTGCCCACAGTTCTTCTCACTCCATCAAATTCTTTGAACACGAACATCCACTACTTGGAGAAGATGGACATAGCAAGAAGACACTGAAAAAGAAAATCACTGAGGTTACATTCGATTCGGAACCGGTTTCTATTTCGTTTCTCAAGGCAAATCTGTGTATTGGGTGTAAGAAAGGTTTCCAGATTGTTAGTATTTCTCAAAACGCGCATGAATCCTTGCTTGATCCCGCTGATACCTCTTTGGAATTTGCATTAAAGGATACATTAAAGCCTATGGCTATCTACAGAGTTGGTAACATGTTTTTACTATGTTATACTGAATTTGCCTTCTTTGTAAATACCCAAGGTTGGCGTAAAAAGGAGTCGCATATTATTCACTGGGAAGGTGAACCACAGAAGTTTGCTATATGGTATCCATATATCTTAGCCTTTGATAGCAATTTTATCGAAATTAGAAAAATTGATACTGGAGAGCTGGTACGTTGTATTCTGGGCGAAAAGATCAGATTATTGCAAACTAATACACAAGAAATTTTGTATGCGTATGAAGATTCTAGAGGTTATGATACAGTTGCCTCATTGGACTTTTGGGGTTGAACAACTACTATTATTTTTCCATTATGCTCTACGTTTTCTTTTTCTTACTTAGAATGTTTATTTCCCAATTACATATTCAAGAATATCTTAATCCTACCTTTTGTTTGTTTCTTTTTTTCATTCTTCTTCCCCTTTAATTTGTCGTTAATTTTATTCTTTTTGTTATTTTTTCACTTTATTTCGTTTTACTCCTATACAATTATTCCATCATTTGCATATGATTTCATTTTCTTCACATTTAATATTTCTTTTTTTTATTTACTTTTAAAGCAACCTGATTTGTACAATTGATTTGCGGTACTTTAATCGTTTATATAAAAAGAGAATGTAGAAGAAAAATAAATAAGGAACCATCAAAAAGATATTCAAATAAAAAACGATAAGTTTTATTATAATTGTTATTTATAATAATTTTGTTTTTTCAAACCTGGGGTATACACTTTATAAATAAGACATGATAAAAATAAAAATAAAAATAAAAATCAATAGTATTAAATTTATTATGAATGTTAATAACAATAATAATATATAGCAGAAGTAGAATTATGCAAAGAAACTTAATTAAAATCTGTGGTTTACGCGTATTATTATTTGTCCTAAATATTTATCCCATTTAGGAAATGGAAGAGACAAAAAATGAATCTAACGACTTTTCCTAAATAGGCCCAACACCAGGGACATTAGGACATGACATGGGGGAGGAAGAGACATAAAATAAAAAACAGACTTAAACATCGGGTATCACTCAGAAAGTACCCTAGTCAAATAAAAAACATAACGTCCTTTGAGTAGGAGGAATGGATCCGCATTTGTCCCAGAGACAAGCAAAAAAAGTTCCTCGAGAAAGAAAAAAAAAAACTCAGGGTTCAAAAATAACTATAATTTTCGTGACTTTCTACTGACATTTCTGTGGATGTCAACAACATTTTGTCCTTGTGAAAAAAAAAATTTTTTTGTTATTGGGACAAAAACGAGTGAAAAAAAAAAAAAGTGGAAAAAAAAAAATCAACAACGCTGTGATCATCATCGTAATTACGTTAAAGATAACACCAATTGGAGAAAGGAATTGAAAAAAATTGTTTATAATAACGGTTGTTTTATAGTTTCTTGCATTATTAATTTCTGGTGATTAATTACTTCAATCTTGACTATCTTAAAAAAAGAGAGAGGTTTGGACTTTGAAACAAGCAGGCGAAATACTTCAATAACGAACAATTGGCTTCTGGAAAAAATCCAAAAGAAAAGGAAAAATATAATTAAGAAGAAGAAAGATAAAAAAAAAATATAAAATCATACAATAATGGATCAACCTGTATCGCAAGTGACCTCAGCTGTTGTTGAGGGTGCTTCTTCTGCTACTTCTATTGCGGCTTCTGCTGCTACTGCTGCTGCTTCTGCTGCAGTTGATCATTTGGAGGTTTTGTTCAAGGACGCTCCATCCTGGATCAAGGTTCACACTCCATCTGTTGACCATCCATTTGGTTTGGAATTGTGGCCATTCTTCTCTAAGGCCTTTGAATACTTTGCTGGCTACCCAGCTGAGGACTTCAGATTCATCTACAACCAAACTTTCCTTGCCAATGGTTTCCAAGCTATGGGTATTATCATTGTTTACTACATTGTCATTTTCGGTGGTCAAGCTATTCTACGTGCTGCCAATGCTTCCCCAATGCACTTCCACTTCTTGTTCCAATTACACAACTTGTTTTTGACCACTGTCTCTTTCATTTTGATGGTTTTGTTAGTTGAACAATTGATTCCAATGGTTTACCACCACGGTTTGTTCTGGGCTATCTGTGCTCCACAGGCTTTTGCTCCAAAGCTGGTTGTTCTGTACTACTTGAACTACTTGACCAAGTTCATTGAATTGATTGACACTGTCTTCTTGATCCTAAAGAGAAAGAAGTTGTTGTTCTTGCACACTTACCACCACGGTGCTACCGCTTTGTTGTGTTACACTCAATTGGTCGGTGAGACATCTGTCGAATGGGTTCCAATTGTCTTGAACTTGGGTGTTCACGTCGTTATGTACTGGTACTACTTCCTAAGTTCCTGTGGTATTAGAGTCTGGTGGAAGCAATGGGTCACCAGATTCCAAATTATCCAATTTTTGATTGATTTAGTTTTCGTATACTTTGCTACTTACACCTTCTACGCAAACAAGTACTTCGATGGTATTTTGCCAAACAAGGGTACTTGTTACGGTACACAAGATGCTGCTGCATACGGTTACTTGATCTTGACCTCTTACTTGGTTTTGTTCATCTCCTTCTACATTAACTCTTACAAGAAGGGTAGCAAGAAGAAGGCTGAGAAGGAATCTACTAAGACTGAAACTACCTCCGCCACCACTACTGGTGCTAAGGCTAAATCTTCCAAGCCATCCTCTAGAAAGGCTTAAACGCATGCATGAAATAGGAAACCTTTTGATCTAGGTCTTTTTTTTGTATCATTTTAGTATAAATTATCACATTTTTTTATCTTTTTGTATCCGCCCCTCTCTTCATTATAAATATATGACATTTCATTTATTAGTAATATTTTTAGTAAAATGTTAATGTTTCTAATTGACACATTTGGACCTTAAGTAGTGCCTATATTTGGTATATTGAAAGTGTGCAAGAGAAATGACATTTTTGAAACTACCATTTTTTTTTGTTTTGGGTTCCCATGACTCCATGTTAAACAATGCGAAAAAAAATTAAAGAAATATTTCAAAAAAAAAAAGAAATACAAGAAAAAACCTGCATTCTTTCAATATAATCAAAATCATTATTAAACAAAGCAACTACTTAGTACACATCTCTAAAAAGTGCAAACTTTAATAGATATTATATTCGTTATTAGGCGACGTTTATTAATCACTGATTAATATACAACCTAATATTTATGCAAGAATTATTTCATCATTAATACAAAATTGGAAGTCAATTTGAAGAACTTGCTCCAATCATTCTTGTTGGATTGCTGTGGTATGCTCTGAGGACTGATTTTCCCCAACCTTTACAGATGCTCCTCTCCATTTACCAACACCTCTACCTCTACCTCTTCCACGGCCTCTACCCCTACCACGAAAATCACCTCTATGGTTGTAGGAACCTTCATAATTCTTAATACCACCCCTTCCTCCACGAGGACCTTTGTAGCCACCCCTGAAGTTCTGGGTAGTTGGTAATTTCTCTGATTTGGAAACTTCTACGTTTAATTGATTTTCATCGACTTTGACAGCCTGATTAGAATCTGATTCTTTTACAACATTGGTATCATCACTTACCAACTCATTTTTCAAATCACTCTTATGGGAATTTTTTTCGTTTCCTCTATCATTCCCTTTATAATCCCCTCTAAAATTACCTCTGTAGCTACTTCTGTAATTACCTCTGTAGTTACCCCTATAGTTACCTCTGTAATTCCCCTTATAATCACCTCTGAAGTTGTCTTTGTAGCCACCCCTATAACCACCTCTATAATTTCCTCTATAATTTCCTCTGTTTGAACCACTTTCATAGCTACCATTTTTGAAATTTCCTCTATAACCACCTCTTCCACGGGTGGCACCTGAGGTCTTGTATTCACCCTCTGTAGCCTCATCATGAGGCTCATGTGTTCCCTTATCATGTGTTGAGTCTGTAATTGTTTCAGAAGTATTATTAGACGCGTTGGTGTAAGTATTCTCCTCATTTGACTCCTGTTCCGAGTTTTTGCTTTCAGATAAGTCAACCTGTTCCCCTGATTTATGTGATTCAGATACCACAATATGTTCGCTTTTATCACTTTCCCCATAACCTGATTCTATTTGAGGTTTGTCTTCTTTATTTTGAAGTGATCGAGAGTTTACTACCTTTTCAACATAATGGGAACCACGATTGTATTCATTATGATATCTATTTCCAATATAACCACCTCTACCTCTCCAATTACCACGGCTGGGATTACCTCTAAAGGCACCTCTTCCTCTCCAGTTTCCATCGTGATCAGGGTATTTCGTTTGGTAACCATTATTGCTGTATATCCTTTTCTCTTTATACTTGTTTTGTTCAATTGGCTTTCCGATCGATAAATCTTCAGTAGGTTTAGAGGCATCAGTCTCTGAAACATTCCTCGATATTTCATCATTCGTCACATTATTAGATTCACTCACATCTGTATCAACAATTACTGCTTCGTGCTCCTCTTTGGTAATTTGTTCAGTCTTGCCTTCTTCTTCAACTCCACTTTCCTTCTTCTTTGCCTGACTGCCAGCAAAATCTTCGTCGACTTCTTTTTTGGGACTATTATCTTGCTTTTGTGACTGATTACTCGCTGAAATGGGTTCATCTCTACCAAGCGACGATCCTGTTGCAACAATATTGGGCATTGGTTTGGTCAATGTACCCATACTTCCATCTGTGGATGGGGTAGGTTTCTTCAGAATCCTCACTTTAGGTTTCTCCATAGGGACATGGTTAGTTGTAATATTATTTGACTCAAGATTTATATCTTTCTTCTCTTCTCCAGCTAACAGGTTTCTTAGGACAGAGGTATCTTCAACGTGTAAACTTTCCATCTTTTCCTCAATTTCCAATACTTTAGACTGTGTATCAACGGGTTTAGCGGTACCAAACGGGTTAATCTTGTGTTTTCTTTTATCTTGCTGTGACATAGGTGTATTGGTTTTCATTATCTTACCTTGTGGCTCTGACCCAACGTGGTGAGGTTTTCGAAGAGCAGCAGGGGTATGTGAATCTTCCTGAAATGATTTACCAGCATCATCTTCAGGATCTGTCAATTGCTTACTCCTCTCAACATAGTTTTTGAAATCATCAAAATCGGCTATAGCGACGTTGATACCGTACATTTCTCCTAGTGGTCCAGACCAGTAGTCGACGATCTTTATAAGATCCCGTATCCCCAGCAACTCCACAAACGCCACCTTTTTGTCTCTCTTGAAATTCTGATCAAAATAATTATCAGCGCCCAATGCTGGGTTTGCATCTATCTCCCAAAACAACCTGAACTTAATGAACTTGGTGAATTTCATGTGGAACAGATCAATGATGTCATAGTCCGAGAACCGTGGCGGCAAATCAGAAAACTTCACAATATACGGTGGCCCCGCGTGATTCAGATAATCAAAGCCACTGCTCTCACGCTCACGATCTTGTTCTGTATAAGTATGATGATACCCTCTTCCGCCATTGTTATAGTTATTGTTATAGTTGCTATTATAACCGCTACCACCTCCGCCACTGCCGCCGCCGTGAAACTTGGAAAATTCACCATCCCCACCACCAAACCTCGAGTTATGATTACCCATATTGTGATTGTAATGACCACCAAACCTATTTGACTGCTTCTTCGGCCGAAACAACTCTGGATTAGTAGTATTGCTTATATTATTTATAGCATCGAGATTTATCTCTTCCTCATCCCACACAGACTCTCCTAGGGAATCATTCCCTAGGAACTCCTCTAGAGACATTTTCTTAGCACTCCCATTGTTCCTAGATCCCATAATTTTGTTTCAAAAGCTCAGAATAATCCTTATATATCTATACTTTATTATTTCAAACAAACAAAAAAAAAAGTCACTACAGTACTAAAATCAAAACCCAATGTAAATAAAAAAAACAGTTTATATCCACGATTGAAATGGGCAGCTTGTAACCTTTAGCCTTATTATTGTAATATCAATTCAAAAATAAAATATACCAACCTCCCTTATTACTTTCTCGGATGGTAATGTCTGCGTGTTGTTGTGCCTTTCCAACACCCCCCCCCCCCCCCTTCCATTTTCACACTTAGAACCCTAACCCTAACCATGAACCCTAAAACCTAACCCTACTAACTCTCGGCGCAAATTAGGGTTGAGGGTATCATTTAGGGCCTCATTTAGGTTTTCATTTAGGGTATCATTTAGGGGTTGTTTTAGGGGTTGTTGTAACATCACAAAGTGGTCTCCCCTCAAGAACAATGTGTGTGTGTAATAAAGCAACCAAGACAGAAGAAGAAAAAAGGGCAACCAAGTGAAGACACAGAGATTATACAGACACTCAGATACATGCTGACAGATACAATATACGTAAAAACAGTTGTCCAGCAGTCGTATAGCAAACCCTACATATACCAAATTACGATACTAGTGTATGATGAACGTGAGCAGAGACTTACTTTATAACTTTTATTATGGTCAGAAAAAAAAGCCCCGGGAAACAATGATTGAGGAGGGGGAAGAGATGAGATGGTAAAAGTTTGAATGATTACATCAAGAAGAACAAGGTTACTTACTCCAACATATCTGTTATAGTTGTGTTGTCCTCTTCTTTATTATTATTATTATTATTTTATTTATTTATTTTTTTTTTTGGGAAGGGTTTAAGGGTGATGGATGAGATTGAAGCAACACGTGCGATCGGGAAGTATTCCCAACTGGTTAAAGAATTAGAAAAGGAAGTCAGGAAAGTAGGAACGAAGCGGGATTCCGAGACAGTGCGGGCGAAAGTGAGCAAATTAATCCCTCAATGCAACAGCTTGGCTCAAGAGAAACAAGGCTTGTTCATGGCTGGCCATAAGCTAGCCAATGATTACCAAATGTTGAATCATGAAGTTAAAAATTTAGTTAAAACTTATAGAGAGAACGTGGCCAGGCACCCACTGAAAAATCCGGGTCTTACCGGTACCACCAACACTAAGGGCACTGCCACAATTCAGGTACGACAAGGTACAGATATGCCAAACGAACAGACAGCATTACTAGAAGAGGAAAATAACAAGCAACAGCAGTTACAACAACAACAACAACAACAGCAATTGGAACAGGATCGTATACCTGAGGATGAATTGGATTTCTATACTATTGTACAGGAGGACAGATCCCAACAGATTTCAAGGATACATTCTTCAGTTCAGGAGGTCAATGCCATATTCAAGCAACTAGGATCGTTAGTTAAGGAACAAGGTACCCAGGTAGATTCTGTAGACGAGAACATCTCCCATTTCGGCGACAACATGAAGCGGGCCAACGATCAACTGGCTCGAGCCGATGAGCACCAACGTCAACGAAACCGCTGCGGACTACTCACTCTGGTCATTGTTATCATTGTGACTCTTTTAATCATCCTAGGAGCATTGAGTTAGATAACAAAAAAACAACCACATAGTAAAAAAAACAGCAACAACAGAAACAATCTACATAGAAAAAAAAAGAAAGAAATATACGTAATGCCCCTCTTTTCTGCTTCATCGGAGAGATCCCTCACCCACTTACTCTTAAATTTCTCTCTACCAACCCCTCTCCTGAAATAATACATACGTCAATATTATAACAATTCATTTTTACGAAGTATAGAAGTCTATCGGACCTTAAAGGAACAAAAACAAAAAAAGAGCTTCTAGAAGCCTTCCCAAACAGGAAATAAGAAGCCATCTTTTTTTCTACCCCCCCGGTCTTTCTCTCACAGAAGATAATCAAAACAGGAAAGTGAGGAGACCACATCATCGAGAAAAAAAAATAACACCTGCCCACAAACAAACAGACGCACACAGAGAGATAAACACACGCATTGTGGAAAGGTAAGCTGCAAAGAACAACAAAAAAAAAAAAAGAAAGAAAAGAAAACGCTATCCCAACGACGAACAACAAAGGGCAGAAGGGAATGGCCGAGAACTCGTAAGTTTTCATCTGTACAGCCACTCTTCTCTTTTTTGTTTTATTTTTCTCAATTATGTTCTCCTCCTTCTTACCGCAACTCTCTTTTTTTTTTATTTCTTTCTTTTTTTTTCTCTTCTGTATTTTTGCACAGAACACACTGTAGAGAGAAAGGTATTCCAGCCTTTCCCAACACCCGCCCCCTCTCTTTCCCTCTTTGTGAACTCCACGACGGTCCAGTTATCCCCCCCTTTCTCTGTGAGTGGGGATTTCTCTGTAATTGTCCGCACAAAGATGCATGTTAGAGCCTTTATTTTTGTTGTGTTTTTCAAGGAAGAAAAAAAAAAAGAAAGAAAATTATAACAATGAAGGTAGAAAGAAAAAAAAAAAGAAAGAAACAATTCAAATGAAAACCATCTACGTGTATATCTGTGACGTAACTCAGATTTTTATGCAGGGACCACATTAACAAAGAAAAAATAGTAAATCCTTTTTTGCATTTAAGAAACAAAAAGTGTGTTTTAGATGCCTGCCGTACGGAAGGTTCTGTGATGAAAGGAAAGAACAGAACCAAAAAAAAAAAAAGAAAGAAAAATAAACTGAAGTAAAATAAAATAAAATAAAAATTTCCTATCGATTTCCGTTCTCCTTCGCGTTATTCTGTGGAATTTTTTTTTGTTTTTTTTGTTTTTTTAAAAGAAGAACAAAAACCCACCTAAAAGAACAGAGAAACCAAAAAAAACAAAAAAAAAAAAAATTAAAAAAAAAAATCAGGTCTTTTAACAAAAATTTATTTTTAAAGAGAACATTGAAATTAAACTAAAAGTTTTTATGAAACCAGAGATAAGAGAAAGAAATAAATTAATAAATTATTAGAAAAAAAAAAAAGTTCTAAAAAGAAAAAAAATTTCTATTAAAAAGAGGAGTCATCTAAAAATAAAGAAAGAGACAGCCAAACGAAAACATTTAAAAAGGAAGGAATATTTTAGAATAAAAATTGTATATTTCTTTTGACAGTTCATACACAAAAGAAAAAAAAAATTTTTTTCTTTCTCTTGGGCCATTTTCTTTGTCACAATAGATTATTAAGGAAACAAAAAACAAAAACACCAAAGAAGTAAGAGATAATCAAATGCTCCATGTCAATTCCTACATTGTATGATATCCTGCTTCAGCCAGGTAATGAATTAGAAGACAGTAATGTGTACAACATCGAGACATTTCATAAGTTTTTATTAAAAGCACATTGTGAGGAGAACCTGGAGTTCTTTCAATATACTAATGCGTACATATGCAGTAAAAACAAGGAAAACGAGGAGGACAGAAACTCGAGGTCGGAAGCAGACTTGGCTGACACTTCCTCAAGGAGTAGTAAACTATTGAGACTATGGAACAACAGAATATACTTGAAATATATTGCCTTGAATTCACCAAGAGAGTGTAATTTTCCACAGGAGATTAGAGAAGTGTTCGAGAAATGCTATCGGGAGGGATCCTTACCTAGTGACGAGAACGTGCTTGTAGCAATGCAACATATCCTTCAACTCTTGATGGATGCTTATAGACAGTTCACAAAGTTCGTGAATAACTCTGACAATCCAGTAGAGGAACTCACCACAGAGAAAGGTGAAGCAATAATCACGAGCTTTGGTGAAAACGAAAGTGTATCCTCGATAATTTCTAGAGATGAGGATGAAGAGAACAAAAAATTCGATGACTTTAACTGGCGCAACAATCAGGAATCAGCAACTACATACTGGGGTATGGGCGGCTTGACATACCCTCAAGCCAACTATTTAATGACACCTAAGATTAACTTATCTGCTAATGATATAATCATTAGTTCCACGACTGCCAAACTAGCTCCAAGTGTTAGTCCTCTTATCAGTCGCGAAATTAGTGATATTATGAACAAGAATAGCACATCTCCAGTCAAAAGAATGGTTGGAAATGAAAAGACCTCAGTAGATGTCGTTCCAGTGGAGACTGAAAAAAGAAAGAGTGGATCGCCAATACTGGTTTCTCCTACTTCCAAACATCACTCAACCAAATATAGCAAGACAAACGGGTCTAGCTTTGTCAATAGATCAATCAAGACATCTACATCTCCATTATCACACAGGACCAACCCACATCCAAATGGTAATATAAAACGTCCTATCTCACCTCCAGTCAATCAACAACTCCCGCCAGAACACCATAGTAGCACAATAGTCGTTAAGAGTAAACAATTCTTAACCAAACTAGGCATGGTCGGTAGAAGGAAGAACTATCCAAACCATGGAGTTACTCATCAAACATCAAATTCTAAACTCACCTAATGTTTTATTTTTCTTTGACGCTTAAATTTGCATTTTTTTTTAACCATTCATGAAAATAAAATTAGAAGCCCAAACAAGCTCAACAAACAAACAATCATATTGCATTGATTTGATATTTAATGAATGTTTTCTTTTTTTCTAAGACGTTTATTAGTCTGAAAATGAAAGAAAAGAAATACTATTCATTAAAGACAAATCTCATGGATAACATCCAAACTACAAAAAGCATAAAAAATTTCAAAAAAAATAAAAATAAAAAACAAAACAAAAATATAATTTAAACAGACACCCAAAAGATAACTACAAATTCATAATACCGTTAACATTACAAATAATAATCAAACAAGATTTGTGTATCATTCACACAAAAATATCCATTTACAAGCTTACTTTTTCAAAAAAAAAAAGAGTTACGGAAAAAGTAAAGTAAAACCCCATTAAAGAATCATTATTTGTTCCTCCTAAATCACCTCCTCATTTCTTAATCTCATTTTATTTTAAAATTTTTTCTTTTTCCTTTTATTATTTGCATTAATTCATATTAACCTCATTACAAATACTATCGCTAATTAAACAGTTATATGTTTTTTCCTTTTTATTTCAATTTTATTTATTTTTATTTTGACAGTATGTATTTCTATTACATTATTAAATAGCCTCCCCCTCCACCCACCCCACCATTAACTGTTGTAGTAACATAACATAATATATTGCAGCTTATAATATATTAATTAATTCATATCAATTATAATCACATGATCAATTTAGTTTATTTTCCAGTATTGAAGTTTTTTTTTTTTACGCCGGTTTCGCTGTTACCATCACAATTTACAATAGCCCGGTCCCGCTTCAACAAAAAAAAAAAGGAAAGAAGTGAATCATATATAGCAGTATCAAGCAATGCAAAAAAAATAATTACTCATTGCATATTGCTTTGTCTACTTTCCTCTTTTTTTTTTTTTTACTTCAATTCTACCATTTTATAAATACATCTATCTATATTATATTATCTAAGTGTTATTCTTCTTCTTTTGTATTTTTCAATTATTTTCTCGATTTGTTATAACTACAACAACCAGGTAAAGCAAGCTTCAATAAACACAAGTACAATTCTGTGTGTTGAAAGAGCTATTCAAAAGAAAGAATACATCTAATTGAAGTAATAGGAAAAAAAAAGGACATAAACCTACTATCCAATTAGATATCAGACTTTATTTTTTGTGAATTTTCTAACGGGACATTAGTTTTGTAATTTTTCTTCTTCTGTTTGAACCACACAAAGTGACTCACGGAATAAAGAAGCAAATCAAATAGAGCAAAAAAAAAAAAAAAAAAAAATTAAGACAAAAAAAAAGGAAAGAAACAGTCTTTACATTTCAATTTTTTTTGACAGTTGCTACTACTAAGTTTTAAGTGTCTACAGCCCTAATTAAGGACATATTTGTGCGTGTAAGGAGTCCCTTCAATCATTTTATAGACACTTCTCGGAGTTGGGTACTAACAGGTAACAAAAACTAAAATTATTCTATTTGATTAGGGACATATCGATATTTATTTATTTCATTTCATTATTTTATTTATTACTTTTTTTTTGATAGATCATGAGAGCTACTGTAACTTTATTTGCTGAAGTTTCTAGAGCTTCTAAGACAATCAACCCTGTTAAGCTTGCTTACAAGAACATGTTAGCCAATCCAGGAACTAAATACAGACCTTTCAAAGGTCCGAAATTGGAAAAGAGGCAATGGCCTAACAACACTATAAAAAGAGCCCCCAGATGGCTATCTACTGACTTGAGAGATGGTAA
Source organism: Nakaseomyces sp. UFMG-CM-Y6046 (assembly GCA_030571395.1). Lineage (NCBI taxonomy): Eukaryota > Fungi > Ascomycota > Saccharomycetes > Saccharomycetales > Saccharomycetaceae > Nakaseomyces > Nakaseomyces sp. UFMG-CM-Y6046. The sequence goes on along the minus strand of JAJLXT010000008.1, from coordinate 82,786 downwards.
CCAATCTCTCCCGGACCCTATGTCTGTTGAACAGAAGAAGGAGTACTTCCATAAACTAGTTGATATTGGTTTCAAGGAAATTGAGGTGTCTTTCCCATCTGCTTCTCAAACTGACTTTGATTTCACCAGGTATGCTGTCGAACACGCTCCTGATGATGTCACTATCCAATGTTTAGTGCAATCCAGAGAGCATCTTATTAAGAGAACCGTCGAGTCTCTTACGGGGGCTAAGCGTGCTACCATTCACACATACTTGGCCACTAGTGATATGTTTAGGGAAATAGTCTTTGATATGTCTCAGGAGGAGGCCATTGAAAAGGCAGTCGAAGCTACAAAACTCGTGCGGAAATTGACTAAGGATGATCCAGCTCAACAGGCTACTCACTGGTCTTATGAATTTTCCCCAGAATGTTTTAGTGATACACCATCTGAGTTTGCGGTTCAGATCTGCGAGGCTGTGAAAGCTGCCTGGGAACCAACTGTAGATAACCCAATCATTTTCAACTTACCTGCTACTGTAGAAGTTGCAACCCCAAATATTTATGCTGATCAAATCGAGTATTTTGCTACTCACATTAGTGAACGTGAAAAGGTCTGTATTTCTACACATTGTCATAATGACCGTGGTTGTGGTGTTGCTGCTACTGAATTGGGTATATTAGCCGGTGCAGACCGTGTCGAGGGCTGTGTCTTCGGTAACGGTGAACGTACAGGTAATGTTGATTTAGTGACTGTTGCATTGAACATGTACACCCAAGGTGTCAGTCCAAATCTGGATTTCTCCGATTTGAGAAGTGTGATCGAAGTTGTTGAACGTTGCAACAAATTGCCAATACCTGCAAGAGCTCCCTATGGTGGTGATCTAGTGGTTTGTGCATTCTCTGGTTCACATCAAGATGCCATTAAGAAGGGCTTTGCTCTACAAAGTAAGAAACGTGCTGAAGGTGAAACCCTATGGAGAATTCCATACTTACCTTTAGATCCAAAGGATATTGGTCGTGATTACGAAGCGGTTATTAGAGTTAATTCTCAATCTGGTAAGGGTGGTGCCGCTTGGGTGATCTTAAGATCTCTAGGTTTAGACACTCCAAGAAACATGCAAATGGAATTCTCCACATTTGTCCAAAACGAAGCCGATTCTAGAGGCAAGGAGCTTTCTGCTGAAGAAATCACCAACTTATTCAAGACAACATACAACTACAATAACGAAACCCATCAATACATTTCTTTGTTGGACTATGACATCACAAAGGTTGACCATGACCGTAGAATTTTGACGGGTCAAGTTGAATTCAATGACCAAATTGTACCAATCAAGGGTAGTGGTAACGGTCCAATCTCCTCTTTAGTTGATGCCCTTTCAAACTTATTGAATGTCAAACTAGGTGTCGAGAATTATACCGAGCATGCTTTGGGTTCTGGTTCAAAGACTCAAGCTGCTTCTTACATCCATTTATCCTACAGGGATGTTGATACAAACGAGAAGGCATACAAATGGGGTGTCGGAGTATCCGAAGATGTTGGTGAAGCTGCAGTTAAGGCCATTTTCTCCACAGTAAACAGTGTCATTCAAAGTGGTGAAGTTGCTCTTCCAAAGAAATAAGTAATCTCATGAAAAAAAACCATATTTTACTCTTAACAGGTAATTTACATGACTTGACTATATAATATTTATAACCAGAAAGAACATTCTTTTCTTCATTCAACTCTGCTATATCTCATTCAATTCGTCTTTATTTCTTCTTTCGTTTAGGTATACGTGGCCCTCACAGGCAGATACACATATTGAACTCAGAATCAGAGACTAGCAAAACAATTATTGTTTTATTGATACCAACTACTATTCGAAACCACTATATCTAGTATTGGAGCGACATTTTCAAAACATATGCACACCTTTCATTTATGGTCTGAGTTATTATAATAACTCGGATCCGTTTCTTCTTGGGCCCGAACAATTAATTTCAAAAATATATATAACCAAACTTTTCAACCTTAAAAAAGGGGACTTGAGTTGTTTGGTTCATTGATAGATTCATGAAAGGAACAAAAAGTTAATTATTTATACTAAAAGCCATTATTTAGAAAAAAGCATATATCTTCTTTCCCAAAACATTTATGATTATTTTGGCATCGAATCAACCAGAAAGGAGGCTTGCGATTGCCTCATATTCGCACGCTCTAATATTCAAAGCCGTAGTCTCGGCTGAGCGGAAGCTAACTTGTTCTGTGGAAGTAATAACCAAGAAAGATTGTATTGATCAAGGTTTTGAGAAGTTATCGAGTCTTGAATTATTCTCATTTATTGGCATTATAGAAGTTGATGAGTACTTGTTTCTAGGGACCATAACAGGTAAAAGGGAAGTTGCACAACCTATTCCAGATACATCAATCAATAAGATATTAGCAGTGGACTTTTTTTGCTTAAACTCTGATAAATGGGATGGTCTTGATATCGATGACAATGGTTATATTGTGGAAGATAACAAATCGAAGTCCCCTAAAAAATCTAACGAAGCTCTAAGGCACCCATGCTGGGCCCTAATGAAATTGCTCTCAAACGGTACTTTCTACTTTAGTAACGAATTTGATTTAACCTCGACACTCCAAACTAGAGGTTTCTATAATACGACTTTGAATGAGAATATTTATGATGAGCAATATATGTGGAATCACTTCATGATACTGCAACTAATCAGTTATAGAGATACGCTTGATAACGATACCAGGAATATATTTGACAAAGAAGGTTTCATAACCACAGTTGTACGTGGATTTGCCAAAACAGGAATAACATATGTTGGTGATTTTAAAGCCGCTATGACCATAATTTCTAGAGAAAGTTTCAAAAGAAACGGTTACAAAAATCTAATAAGAGGTATTAATGATGGAGGAGAAACAGCAGATTTTATTGAAACTGAATTCATCATGTATTCTAGATCGTTTTCATACGCACATACGCAAATCAGAGGAAGTGTACCCGTATTTTGGGAACAAAAGGACTATTCTGCTAACTCCCCTAAAATCTCCATTACTAGAGCCCTCGAAGCTACACAACCTGTCTTTGAGAAACATATGAATAGTATACTAAACACGTATGGGTATGTCAGAATACTAAACTTATTGTCTCAGAATTCAGATGAACAAGAATTATCAGATAGATATGAGGAACTTCTAGAACATCTTCCTGAAAAGTGTGAAGTTATTGATTATGATTTGAGAAAAGAATACCAAAAAGGTGGTGATATCGCAACTAGAAGTTTAATTCCAATGGTGCTCAAATACGTTCAAGAAGACGGATATTATTCTTTTTATGTAACAAAGAATAAAACTTTGTCGGAACAACAGGGAATATTTAGGACAAATTGTATGGATTGCCTAGGAAGAAGTAATCTAGCACAACAAATTGTCTCTGTTGTTTCATTTCGTACATTTTTAGAAGACTCGAGAATTATTAAATGTAGTGATTTCATTGAAGATAAAGAGTTCTACGTCATGCATAATAAATTATGGGAAGAAAATGGCCAAGAAATTGCTCGGATTCACACTGGAAATACAAGTGATAATAATATAATTCAAAAGAAGAGCAAGCTCTCTTTGTCAGGGAGATTCTCTAGCGTCAGACAGTCGGTTAGTCGGAAATACTTTAACCCCTTTTCTGAGAAAGACGAATTGAGTACTATTGATACACTTCTGGGTAGAGGAGAAAAACAGTATGTTGTTGATATATTTGACCCATTATCAGATTACATTAATAGTCATCTAAAAGAACAAAGTGGTGAGTACCTAAGTCATCAAAATCTTACTTTATTTGTTGGTTCTTACAATGCTTCGGGAAAAGTTATTGATGATGACTTAACAAGTTGGCTTTTCCCAATTGGAGAAAAGTTCAAGGCCGACATAGTTATCATTGGTCTTCAAGAAGTTGTTGAAATGAGTGCAAGATCAATTTTGAACGCTGACGAATCCAAAGGTAGTGAATGGGAGGAAACGATTAGAACTTACCTCGGATTTTTTGGAGATAAATATCTTCTATTAAGAATCGAACATATGACATCACTTACATTATTAGTATTTGTAAGGGAATCCAAAGTTAGTTTGGTAAGAGATGTAGAAGGTACGAATAAGAGAACTGGGTTTGGTGGTATTGCGGCCAATAAAGGTGCAGCTGCAACTAGGTTGAAAGTGGGCGAGTCCTCCTTTTGTTTTGTAAATTGTCATCTCGCAGCTGGTGACGGAAATGTTGAAGATAGAAAGAATGATTACATTTCAATTAGAGATGGTATCCAGTTTGCTGGTGGGAAAGGGCTTTTAGATAACGATTACGTCTTTTGGTTTGGAGATATGAATTACAGAGTGACCTTACCAAATGAAGAAGTTAGAACTGTATTACTAGAGAAGCCTAACGGATATATTGAAGAATTATTAAATCACGACCAACTTACACAGGAAATATGTTCTGGAGTAGTATTCAATGGGTTCAAAGAACCACCCATCAAGTTCCGCCCAACGTATAAATATGATATTGGTACCGACTTGTATGATACTTCTGAGAAGGCTAGGACTCCCTCTTGGACTGATCGTATTTTATATAAGGGTAATGATATCCAAGTGCTTTCGTATTCGGACGTGGATATTCTATACAGTGATCATAAACCAGTATATGCGGCATATCGCTTGAATGTTCCAGTCGTTGATACAGTCAAGCGTCAAATGCTAAAAGAGAAACTTTTGAAACATTTCACAGGAAAACAAAATCATCTGCAAGTAGAAAGTAGAGGCAATGTATCCCGAAAATCTTCTAATTCGTCTACCTTTGCCTCACGAGGGGGATCAGTTTCATCAGGTAGTGAATCTACTGAAGTTAGTCGATCGGGGTCTTTTCAAAGACGTCCGCCACCTAAAGATGCTATACCTACAAGTACTTCTCCTGTGGAATCCATGCTGTCTAAAAAATCATCATTGAAAAGACCACCTCCACCAAAAGTGAATGATTCAAGTGGTGAGGCATTATAAACAACTTGTGTAGCATGATGAGGATATTTGTCACAGATAAGTCAATGTTGACGTTTATTGGCTTTTCTGAAATGCATTGCATTTTATAGAGAGGCATTCAGAAGGATACTCTTTCTGATGTAAAAATTAAGAAATAAAAATCTAATATATATAACATGTGCAATATATATCATATACTGCTATTTTGAATAAGATCATTTGTTCTTGTGATCTTTGATAAAGGATTTTTAAAAAGTGTCACATGATCGGGTTTCCAAATCATGTGGAGTTGAAATTGCTCTTCACGATTAAATGCAGCTTAATTATAAGGGTATTTGAATTGTTGACAGGGATGTTAAATACTCATTTAGTATTTCTGTTAGTCTTCAAATTGTTGTATACTGTATTCAATAAAGTAGTACTAGGTTCAGTTTAGGGAGTGATGGAAACTAAAGGTGATGAACAGGAGCGTAACAACGATGCCAATTGTGATTCAATCGAAAACATCAGTGACAATGATAAAGAACAAGGTGGAAATATCACAGAGCCCACGGAAGCATTGGTTGAAGAGGGGGAGGATTTGAAAAGTAGAAAGCTTTCAAAAAAAGTATTAGATTTTGGCGAAGGTCCATTTGAATATAATGAGATCCTGAAAGACCTTCCGAAGAAGACTAGAATAACATGTGTTGAGGCAGATGACAACCATATCTACTTAGGTACAGCCAATGGTCAATTACTACATTATTATGAAATAGAAGGTGGCACATTTTTGTTAGTTTCAAAGGTGCCGTTTTCCTCCGAAGATAATTCACCTATTGATAGAATTCAGTTATTACCAAATATAGATAGAGCTTTGATATTTTCCAATCAAAGGTTAATTTTATTCCTTTTACCAGAACTAGCACCCTGTCCTAATGTAGTAAAATTGAAAGGTGTCATAGACTTCGATTTACATTCGTATTCAAAATCTTCAAATGCATACAGAATAATGGTTTCAACCGGAGATTCCTTAAAGCTGTTCAAAGCTGGAAACAATAGTATAACACTAGTGAGATCAATCGATGAACAATCAAATATCCAGAAAATACGATGTCATGAAAATACGCTGCTTATGGCCAAGAATAACGAATACGAAATTTTAAATTTAAAAACTCAAAAAACTATTCCATTATTCAGAGTTACTGAGAGTGAAACTACTGTAATAGAACCATTGATGGTGAACTTCAATAAGAAGGCATTTATAATATCATCAGGTGGTGTGAATAAAGATGATAATGCAATGGGTCTAGTCATAAATCATGATGGTGATATCACAAAAGCCACACTTGTATTCGAACATTATCCTAACAATATTGTTGTTCATTATCCTTATATTATTGTTAGTTTCAACGACAAAGAAATATATATTTATGAATTGCAGATTGATGATGAACCAAAATTGGTTCAGAAGATAAAAGCCAACGATTCAAACTTGTTACTGACCAGGTCGCACATGAAATTTGAAGTTAACTATTCTAATCCAGACGTCAAGAAGAAGTTATTAGACAAAATACGAAAGATTCCATTGTTACCAACTGATAATAACTATGGTGTACAGAGGGAAAAAGCACTGGCCATCAAGGTAGTAGAACCGGTGTGTTCATTGTTGTTTTGGCACGCCAGTAAATTAATGACTTTATTTACCACTCCATTTATTTGTAATATTAGCAGATATGAAGAATCAGAAATCAAAAAAATACAAGAGTACATTGAACATAGAAGTAATACAGATGTTGTAAACACAGAACTACAGCGAATTGAAGTTAGATATCTAAATGTATTGCTGCTATTATGGGATTTGCTGAACAGCGATGTAATCAATCACAAAACCATTGATCTGTGGGTATCTAAATTAGAGTTTATTGATATTCGTCTTCTGCTATATCTACTTGATTTTGAAATTTTTGGTGAGTTATGGATATATGGTGGACTAACTAATATGGTAAACAAATTGAAAATGCTTCATTTAATTAACAAATGTTCTAAAAAGGATGAAATCTTTAGCGAGTTTAGAAAAGTAAAAATCAAGTTAAAAAAAGAGAGCTCAATTTCTGTTATAAAATCCAAGGATCTAAAAAGTATCCAGAAGACTCTAGAAATTGCTATATTTAGATATGATCTTACCAGTACTAATAATATCGACATGACTAATTATGATAGAAGTTATTTTCCCGAATTTATTAAAATAATTAATGAAGAATCCGAACCAGATAACCACAACGACATGTTAATACAGATTTTTAAACTAGAAAAGAATCACGAACAAGTAATAAAACTTTTGAAGGCTGACAACAGTATTTCAGAGTTATTGACTTATATCTCGGACAATATTAATGATTTAACTGAATTGTTTATAACAGAAAATCTAGTTGAGACATTGTTGTTTATAGTGAAGAACTCCAAATTTGTGGACAACAAGTTAATCACAGACATCTTCAACATAATGAAGAAGAGTAACACTGATACCAAGACATTTTTGGATGAAATCAGCTCTAGTACCGCTTTGAAAGTCCAAATATTAGAAGTTATCGGTGCTACAAATGTTAAAGATGAGCATTTTTTGGCTGACTATTACATTTCGAAATTAAGGGAAGAAATTGAGAACAATAATTTAATGACAATTCTATTAGAATACGGAGAAAGTTATAGAGCTGATTTTACTTACTCGAAAATGAGAATACATGAATACCTACATTTCAAATTAAAAATGAATAATACATTTGACCAATTCAGGCACATTAATGGGAGTTGTCTGAAGCTATTAAAGGATAACGAATCGCTAACCAAAGAGGTATTCAATAAAGTCCAAAATTTTGATCAGGATAATTTGATATCCATTATTTTGTTTTTTGGGGATGAAAGAATACGAAAGAGGGTTTTCAGTGAGAGTCAAACTGAGCAAATTTTATTCAAATACCTTGATTTTATGAGCATTGAAAAGTTTTTAACAAAAGAAAATTTCTTGCATATTTTTAAAAAGTATCAATCCTTTCCTACTCAAATTAACACTTTAGAGATTTGTGTTGTTTTCTTACAGAGAAATCAGTATTTGTACAAAAAAGACAAGGAGTTATTGAAGTTACTATTAACTGACATTCCCCCTAACTTTCCAATCAACATCTTGGTAGATATACTCACGCAGATACTTCTTGATTATGAAACAGAAAGGAAAGATTTAGACTTTAGAAAGGTGTTATTCAAAAGTGAATTGAGAAACCAGAATGACATGATAAGAAACATTACTAACATTGAAAAGAAATAGGGATAATAAGAAAAGAATAAAAGAAACTCAACTGTGTTTCAGTTTCATTATTTTTTTCATTCAAATTAAGTATTTAAACTTGACAACAAATATTCATATACTCCGAACAGGATACGATTTTACCTGGTACCTATTGCTGGCAAAAATGGACGGTAAAAAAAATAATTGTTATAGAAACGGAATAAAAGAATTATTTACAAATGTGTTATATACATAATTTTAATAACTTTATCAATAGACTTGATCATGCTTTCAATTCAGACAGTTCTGACACTGGTTTTAACCCGGTACATACGTCATGAAGAATTTGTTTCTTGTCATCAGGTAAGGTGTTTGCATTCAAGGCATATCTTACAACCTGTGCGTTTTGTACAAGTTCCTTTTGCTTATCCTCCTTCTTTGTCAATTTATCAAAATCCTTGGTACTTAGTGATGGAAGTTCGAAATATTTACCATTAACTATAGTTTTCAAGTTGTCTAAATCGATATCCAACTTGGAACTTGATAGAAAACGGGTTTTATCTATAATTCCAGATTCTGCCGCTTTATAATTATCAACTGTGCGGCCTCTGAATGTAGCCGATTCCTTTACTGTTCTCATCGAGGCACTCAAAATGTTAATCACAGGAAGGTTAAAAATTGGTGTTGAGTATGGCAGTAACGATAATGGTGTAGGAACAAAGGGTTCAAAAGTAGTGGCATCAGTAGGCTTTCTTAGTGCAATCTCTCTAGGAGACGTTGCTCTTCTGGTAACGTTAACGGTACCAACAACATGGGATTTTTTGTTACGAACATTCCCACCTCTGTTGTTGCTACTACCACCAAACTTCCTCTGGTTATTTTGCCCTGAAGATAAAACATCTAGCATATCATTATCACGAACAGAGTCTGCTTTACTACCTTGTGAAACTTTTTTAAACTGTGGTTGTCTCGATCTAGTACCAACAAAGTTCACCCTATTTGTAGAGGTAGCTGTACCAGTACCTGTTGCGTTAGGTAAATTCCTGGTTTTCATGGCATTCTCATCTCTAACCTGGAACCGTCTCCCCTTATAGTTACTACTGCCATTACCATTGGTCCTATCTTCTCTATTAAAGTTCTTCTTACCCTTGTACTTATTAAATTTGCCATTACCAGGTGCATTCGAAGCATTGATAACTTCTTTGTTCTTCGAAGTAGCCTCCTGTGCCCTAGCTAAGATACTGTTGATGAAATCATGGGTAACCTGGCTACTATAAGCCCTCGTACGTATCAATGATGCCATTTCTAGCGGTTCTAGTTTGATCTCTCTTTCTGTTTTTTGAGAATTTAATATCAATTAGCAGATATGATATTGTCATGTTACTCTTATTTCGCTAGCTTGAGTCGTTATAACCGGGGGAGAGAGGGAGAAAGGGAAAAACATCGGTAACGATGAATATCCGGGTAAATGTAACAATGAACTAAAAACATATAGCATTGAAGGTGCTATTATGATGACTGTTATAATGTATTTACTATATATTATTGATTTAGAATAATCTTATAATCTTACCTGTATTTACAGAAATGCCGTTCGTTTCCTCTTTTTTCCGATATGGTAATGTTATTTACATGTTTTTTTTTTTGTTTTTTTGATTCGCTGATGTCAGATACTATTTATCGCTGCATTTCTTAAACGGTCTAGCCTTGAACTCTGTCTTCTGTTTAATTGAGTCGTTATCTCCTAGTTCTATATCCTTGTGAAACTTCAAACGGTACTTCTCTTCACCACCCTCGACTTTTTCACCTTGAACCAAGTTCCTCCTGAGAAAGGTAGCAACTTCTTCCAAATGCTGTACTTGTTCCTCCGTGGATTTCGAAGTATCAGGGTTCTGCATGCCTCTTCTCATCTCTGCCCTGGCTGCGAGGAGCATTCTGGAGTCCCCGTTGAAAGCCACACGAGTAGCTTTCAAGCCGTGTCTGTAGGCTAGGAGGGCCTGTTTCCTCATGGCTTCTGGAATCATTTATTTCTTCTTGTAATCGGGGTCTCGAGAGTTATTGATAATGAAATATATATATATACATATATGGAGTTTCTCCAACCCCCTTCGATTTACTTTAATAAGTTAAACATTATATTGACCATTTCACAGAGGGAAGAAAAAAAATGAAAATCAAGAAAACGGTAAGTTCAACCTTCGTAAGACGATCCCAAATAAATATTGGTCTTTAGGTTGAATCAAAATTAAAATTGAATTAACATAAGAAAGACAAAAAAAAAAAGGTTCTAACTTGTTGATATCTATTTTGGTATATAATACAAATAAAAATTAGTAATGAAATGTCTTCTTTTTTGAAATAAGAAAAGTCATTGTATATGTATATGAAATCCGGTTAAAAAGGAATAACAAAAAAAAAAGGAATAATAATGGAGTTTCAAAGGAAAACTCTTGGGTTAATGCATGAACAAAGTAAAAAAAAAAAAAGGAAAAGTTCTTTTGTTTTGTTTTGTTGTTTCTATTTCATGAAATTCGAGTGAATCAGTTGGTATGATTGCATCATAGCCACTAAGTGGCAGATAGACCCACACACGACCATGATGTGGAATATCTGATGAGAACTACCGCAGAAATCAAACCTACCTGGAGCCATCGTCTCTGGGAACCTGAAACCGTAGATGATGGCACCTGTTATGTAGAAGAACGCCTCTAATCCAACAAAGGGCAGACTGATACGTTGCAGGACACCAGCAATACCGAACTTCAGGAACCCTGCACCTAGTGGGATAATCCCACTAAAACCAAACAAAGTGAAGAACGAGGCACGGATCGGCCTGTACTCGGTGGTGTTGAATTTGTCAGTCAACACAAACACGGAGCAGCCCACCGCGAGTGCCAGTGTGATACAAGTGTATATGGTGAACTCCGACAGGTGGTCGAAGTACCCGTAATATATCATTGGCACCGTGGAACAAGAGATCAAACATATGATCCCCAAGTAGTCCACTTTACTCCACATATTGCACTGTGACTCCGAGTGCTGTTTCAAGCAGTGGAACATACTACTGCACAGCAGACATGTGAAGGCACCCAGGAAAAACACATTGATAATCACGTAGTCTATCCTCGAGGTCGATGGATACACCGGGATCAAAAAAACGTTAGCCAAGTACAGCGACATCGAAATGTAGAACACTGCGGGGACCAAGTGTGTATATATGTTAACGGACTCGTTATTGAAGTAGAACAAAGAGTGTAAACACCTGCGGAAGGAGTTGGTCTCTCTGACATACCCACTCAGGATCTTATCGTTATCCTTCTGCCACTCTGGCAACTCGTCATAATCCCACAACAGCTTATCCCCTTGTGTATGCAACAACAACTCCTGTTTCTTAGGCAAATCCTGAATAGTCATCGTCACAGAGCCCGCACGGCTCTTCCTCTGTCTCAACATATTGTGATTTAATTAATAGGGTTGAAGAGTATATGAATCAGAGAACGAGATCAGTTCAGATGAGATGAGATGAGATGAGATGATATATTAATATATATAACGTATTATATATATATATATATAATATTATCTTTCCCAATCCAACCTTGGATTTACTGTTGATTGAAAAAAAATTTTTTTTTCTTTCTTGTTTCTCTCTCTCTCTTCGGGTTTAATCTCTCTTGGTTTGTTTTGTTTGTTGAGAGAGAGGGAACGGTGTGTGTGTGTGGTAGTGGCTGTAGTGGGATGGGTGTTGGTAGTGGCTGTAAAGTGTTATATATTGGGAAAAGGTGGTTGTTCTCTCTCGGAGTTTGTTATTATGATATATACTGGTATGATATATTCTGAAACGAGGGATTTTCTTTTCTCTCTAAATTTTCAAGAGGGGATTCTCCCTTTTTGTGTTGTGTAGTTGTGTTGTTGTGTTTGTATCTACTATTACGCTTCTTGTATATATTAGATAGTATTGTATAATTGTATGTAGTAATACACCTGTAGATACAATACGCCACTGTAGATATACAATACACTACACTACACCACTATACAATATACAATACACTATACAATACACTATACAATACAATATACAATACAATATACAATGATACAACTGGATGGAAAAAGGGGGATGTGGAGAGGGTAACAACTATAACAAATAACAAAGACAAAAAAAAAAAAGGAGGAACTAAGAAATAGGAGAGAGACCTACACACAGAGAGAGACAGAGACAGAGAGAGATGGGTGTAGACCCGGATCGGAGAAAGGAGAGAGACAGAGACAGAGACAGAGACAGAGACAGAGAGACGTATACAGCGAAAAAGGGTAAGTTGGACCCCCCTCGGAGAAAAGACAAATAAAAGCACAAGAGAGATACTATTTGATTTCAATTTATATATTTAATCGGGAGAAGAGAAAAGTATTTCTATATACTTAATAAAGTTGTTAATAATAGATAATTAGTTACAGAAGTAAATGAAATAAAAGATAACAATAACTTTTTTACTAAATGGTTGTTATGCATGATAGTAAACCGGGAATTAGGCCGCTGGTTCCCATCGATGAGGTTGAATTGACAGCAAAGATGAATAACCATCATGTGTCGTTGTCGCCTTTGTCTTCTGTGAGAAGCAATTCGATGGCCACAGCTGCAGAGATGATGTTGAATAGGGTGCCGACAAGGGAGAAGGCGCTCACTGATACTTCTCATTTCATAGTGCCGATCAATGGAGCAGATGAGGACGACGAGGTTTTGGATGTGACTGATGACAACGATGACAGTAATAACAATAATAATGCTATTAATGCAAGTGATAATACTAGCAATGGGATAAGACAAGGTATGAGTAACCTGGTGCAGGATGTGAAGGATGCAGAGCTGTTTAAGAAACAGTTGATTATTAGAAAGGGTATAAAGGATTTCAAGTTCGGAGAAATGCTGGGAGACGGTTCGTATTCCCAGGTTTTTCTTGCCACTTCAAAGTCTGATTCTAAGACATATGCTGTTAAAGTGCTGAATAAAGAATATCTTATTAAACAGAAGAAAGTGAAGTATGTGAATATAGAGAAGAACGCATTGCAGAAGTTGAAGACTGTTAACGGTGTGATAAACCTGAGTTTTACTTTTCAGGATGAGTCTAACCTGTACTTCCTGCTGGAACATGCTCCTAATGGTGACTTTTTGTCTCTGATTAAGAGGTTTGGTACACTAGATGAGAAATGTACTTGTTACTACTCCGCACAGATCATCGATGCCATCGGTTCTATACATGCAAAGGGTATAATTCACAGAGATATCAAGCCAGAGAATATTCTGATCGATGCCAACATGAAAGTTAAGATCACTGATTTTGGTACCGCCAAAATTTTAGAAAGGAACAAAACAGATAAGGGGAAATCTTATGACCTAAGGACTAAATCACATTCATTTGTTGGTACTGCAGAATACGTGGCTCCAGAACTCTTGTCTGATAACTACACTGATTACAAATGTGATATATGGGCATTTGGTTGCTTGGTGTTCCAAATGATCGCAGGTAAACCGCCTTTCAAGGCAACCAACGAGTATCTGACTTTTCAAAAGGTCATGAAGGTTCAATATGCATTCACCGCAGGATTTCCAACAATAATCAGAGACCTTGTGAAAAAAATTTTGATAAGACAACCAGAAAGGAGAGTGGCTGTGGCTCAAATCAAAAAGCATCAGTTCTTCCAGAGCAAGAACTTCGACGATAACTCAGTTTGGACAGAAGACCCACCTGAGATAAAACCTTATAGAATTAATGCTAAAGCAATGCAACCATTTCCACCAGTTAACATGCCCCAATCCCCTGTTGTTAAGCACCATGATCAAAAGAATATAATTAAGGGAAATAATATTAGTTATATTCAAAAACAAACGAATATGAGTAATAGTGTTAGTACACCAAACTTGTCATCAAGATCTGCTCCTTCCTCTCCAATAATTCGAGCAAGCCCGCAAGTTTCTTCATCCACATCGTCCAATAATAACAACTCTAATAGCACAATCAATACAAATACCAATAATACACAAAATTACAGTAATACTAATATGGTTTCTTCACCACTCTCACCTACACCTGAGAATCTGAATTTCACAAGTAATACAACAAACGCAAAATCTTCTTCCAATGAACAACTTCCGGCATCAAATAGACCAAAAATGGTTAGATCCAAGTCTACGAAGAGGAACTTGAGCTCTAGACTTTATGATAACAAACAGAATCATGATACAAATTCAAAGACTACTGACTTAAAAATCAATACAAAGGACATTAGATCAACCCCTCAATCCGTTGGTACACCAAAAACACCTCAAAATGTAAGTACACCCAGAACAGCCCAAGTTGACGAAAGGACACCTGTGTTACCACCAAGAAATCAACCTTCCCAAGGAGATAACCAAAACACCAACAATTACTCGTATACTAATAATAATAACCCTAATAGTGGTAATAATGGCCCTGATTTGCCTCCAAGAAATTACAAACGTAATGAAGGCAATTCTGAAATGAAGGAAGTTGATTCTCGAAGTGCAGTAAAGAGAAGATTCTCAACCATCCAATTATCAGACTTTATGGATATTCAAAAAGAGCATGTTCTAAATAATGTGCTAGGGGACATTATGATAGTTGACAGTGATGATTTTAAGCAGAAAAAAAGTTTATTGTACTCGCATATTGTAGATCAATCTTTTAGAGGTGGTCAGATAGCTAGTACTGATTCGAAGTTTGAAGCTTCTCAGCAAGTTATACAACATGCCGAGGAAGATTACTATTGGAAGACAAAACAAGACCTGTCTACATTGAGGACAGTGAGTACAATTGATATCAAGAGTGACGGAGTGTATCAAGACGAAGATGGCTCAGGAGAGAGTCCGGGACTATACCTAACACCGTGTGCATTTGTAGTGACCACTTATGGTAGAGGTTTAATTTTAATGGAAAATTCCAATAAGAATGGATTTACTAATATTTGCAGTATCAATTTGTTTAGTTCGGGTGTTACAGTACTGATGAATGATGTTGGTATTGTATCAGTTGTTACACCTTTTTTGACATTCATTTTAAGATGTAGTAAGAATGATATCTTACTGGTTTTTTCTGCGATAAAGAGATCTATAAAACTGAATCCTGATACGCCGCCTCCACCTTCTCTACCTAATAAATCAACTAAAACTGTTGTCACTACAAATGGCAGTGAGGCGTTACAAGCGGCAAGATTAGCAAATCCAATATTGGCAAGGGAAAAGTATCATCGTATGTCACCAAAAATATCCCAATCTTCAAGAAACCATGATATGAAAATCGATCCTAGTTCCACTAGAATGTTCAATAATTTTGTAAACTCAAAGAAGAAGAATAAGAAGCCAGCTTCGCCTATTCCAAAGTCTGATAAATTGCTCAATGGGCTACCAAATATACATGATCCTCCTACTAAAATGTTGGGATTGGGTTTATCTCAACGTATAAGAAGGTCAGGAGATCGTGTAAGGACGGGCTCCCCTATGCATAGTAACTTTTCAAACAAAAATGAAAGTTTCCTTAGATATAGATAGTTCTACTAATATTCTTGAAAAGCCGATTTCGTTAAGAACAGAAAGTACTTTTGATTTTTGTTGATATAATATTTATACACTTTTTTTATTAATGTTATAATACCTACTTCATGATTCAATTCGTAATTATGTCAGTTTATATCACCTGTTATTGTCACTTTCGAGTAGATAAAATATTTTGGGAGCCTAGAGACTAAAACTGATATTATATACCTATTTGTATCTTAAAAAAAAATAAAAAGAAAAAAAAAAAACTTCTATAAAATGCAAGTTTAACTTAAGAACAATAGAAGAGGAAAGAAGCAGTACTATATAAGCATTACCTTATAGTCTTCTAGAAGGTTTTTAATAATATCATACCTCATGACATAAATACTTCCGATCGTTAATTCTACGACTTCATCGAACTCAGGAATAGTAACAGTATAGAAGTGCTTGCCGTCATCACCTAATTCTAATAAGGAGTCACCAGCTAAGTTGCCATCTTCAGGACCATTAACATATATGAATATAAACTTTTTCCAGTTTGGTTCCTCGATCATACTAACACTACCTTCTGTATCATTAATGGCTTGTAATTCCGGAGGCATGTGTTTTAAAATGCTGTTATTAAATAGCTTTAGGAGAATCATAGAATGTTTTTCATGATACTCTAACTCTTGTCTAGACATTAGTGTATCTAATGAGACAAATCCTACACCATCATTACCAATTTGTCTTAAATACAGACTGTATTTGTCTATTTTGTGTAACCTGCATCGCAGATAGCTCCTTATAACAAATTTTACTCTTTCTAACTCTGCTTCCATGCATAATAAAGGTAATTTCCCGTTATTCAGTGCGTTATTCTTCATTTCTTGAACATCTTCGTCATCGTCAATTACTTCATTCTCTAAGAACCCCATGGATATGTTTTCTATGTGCTCCATTTGTTCTTGAATTCTCCTCAACATTCTAGTCATTAGGAGACTAGGAAAAGGTAATAATTCAGGAGAACACCTTTCGTTCCTCCAGTGGGTGGTAAGCTTTTTATAGTCATTTTCTGCTGTGATAATATCACCGTGTTTGTGATGATGATTACCATACGAATTCAAAGCCGTTGTTTGTGTAACGTCATGTTGTAGACTGCTATTGGCTTCAATTGGTCCACTAGAGGGAAAATGCTGATCACTACTGCTTGCCACTGCTGTAGTATCTCTGTCTAACTCCGCCAAAATATCATCGATGTCAATATCCATTTCTTTTAATGAATATATATCCTCTAGCTATCAAGTTTTGTTTTTTTTGCTTAGTTCCCTCTTATTCCTTGCCTTTCGTTGCCGTATTGAAATGTGGTTAATATTTAAAGCAGATAGTGATGGAATGGGATGTATTTCCTAGCAACTTTAGTATATTTTACAGGCAGTTTTTGGTTCACAAGCTAGCCATAAGTTTTGAATTAATCAAATGATCCAAATTTTATTTTTTCTTCAAACGCCAAAAAAAAAAAAAAAAATTGAAAAACTGGAAAGAAAAATATCATTGTGTGGGATCAACTGTAATAACCCATAAAGAAAGATATCATTTAATAGACAAAAAATGCTGATTGTCAAAGCACATTGGATATTATGAAAACATTTGGGAGTAGCCTGGCGTGTATTACTGCTTGGGTTCTTATTTTGATATAAAAAATGTCTTCAATTCTGGAAGAAAGACGTCGTCAACTTGAAGAATTGAGAAATTCCGTTGGCAAACCAGTGCCACTAGGTGAAGATGATACTAACCGACAGAAAGGTGAGTTGAAATCAGAAGCATTAAAAGTGGATAGAATGGTTGTTACAGCAGAAGATGATTATCCACCTAGTTTAGAAGTATGTGACCAAGGTGTGCAGACAGATGAGCCGCCGTTGTCAGATATCGAAGTAGATGTAGTTACCCAACAACCGTTATTGAATAATTCAGTTGGAGTTGTTGAAGTTGGACCAGAACTAACGACAGTTGGTAAAAGTACTACTTTTCTAGAAATCGAACATGATCATTTATTACAGGAGCTGAAAACTCCTTCTGGTTCCGTGATGCAGGACATTTTGGACCAGTTACAATTCGATGAGTTTCTAGTTGATAACGCGAAATACTGCTGTATTTCTATTGACACAACCAAATCATATGTGTTGATAGTATTTCAAGAAGTGATTGAAGTGAAAAATGAAGTGCGATTGACCAAAAATAGTGTTTTATTTCTATATCATCAAAAGAGCAGGACTGTGATCAAGCAGGTTCGATTTGATGCACAAGAGATCGTAAGAGGTAAGTTTCTACGTAAATCTGTAGAATCTAAGATACTATCGGCTATTGTTACTACTAGTAATGGTCGAATAATTCTATGTGAGTTTATGCAAACAAATGACATCTTATCGAATGAGCAAGCGTGGAAACACAACATTGTGATGAAAAGTTACCATCATGCACCAGTTTATTCAGTACAGGAGATAGATGATACTACTATCGGAAATGAAAGATTCATTACAATTAGTGTAGATGGGATTCTAAACAAAATCAATACAATTACTCTTGAGCAGGACTACGAGATTACCACAAGAGGTACCAGTCTTGTTCAGGTGCGTATTCTCCCCCCAAAGAGAAGTGACGTATTAAAGGCGCTATTTGATAATAATGACCATGATGATGATGACGATGATATTGATGACGACCTAAACATTTTATTAAAACCGGACTTATCTTGCGAGAAATTATTTGTTAAGCACTTGAATAAAGTTACTCTATTTGAAGAGATAGGTGTAACTGCACTAGCTATTGCTCCAGGTAGAGGAAACACTATTTTTGTTGGCTCAGAGGACGGTGGTATATACAAATTGGTTATGGACCAGGTTGTACAGAACAAGATAAGAGTTTCCTTGGATAACAACGGGTTTATACCATCGCGTCAAATAGGTTTTAACAGTAATACATTTCACACATCACACGTAACTTCGTTATCATTTCTACCATATATCAAAGACGCGAAAATGAATGCGTCTATACTGCTATTATCCGCTTCCCTTGACAAATCTGTTTGCGTGTGGGATATTGCTAGAAATCAGTTATTACTTACTATAAATGAAAAACAACCTATACTGAAGGCTGACTGGATATACACAAACAAGAAAAAGTATATTGTGGTTTTAACTTGGGGTCTCTGTAAGGTGTACGAGTTTTATTTCAATGACATCAATAAAGAGGCAACATTGAACCTTTTCAAGGAACTGCCATCGAGAAATAATGAACAGTTTACCACATTCAAACACAAGGTTTTCGATACAGCGACAGTGCATATTTACCTGGGGACTCTATCGTCCAATATTATGGTATGCAAATTGTGAATGAAAAACTACCTGTTCAACAATTTTTGAATTAAATAGTATACCCTTCGAAATACCTTGATCACTCCAAACGGCTAATCATCAAAAAATCTAGAAAATGGATAGCTTTTGGACTGTGGGGGCAGTCCCGGAAGCAATGCAGATATAAAGGAAAAGGAAAAATAAAGGGCTACAGAGCTATTTCATTTTTGTAGAATTTTTAATGATGTTCTAGAGAAACTGAAGCTCAATAACGATTGTCATATACCTCCTTTAAAAAGAAAGAGGCAGGAAACATGAATAGAATTTTTGGATACGGGAATAAGAAAAGCCATGATCAGGTACTACAGGAGTCGAATCAGGCGATGGATCAAGCGCAACAGGGGCTTCAAAATCGTCTCTCGCAGTTAGATACACAGATAGCACAAATTAACTTCCAATTACAGACATTACAGAAGAAAATGGCTGGCATGAAAAGCAGTGTTGGTAAGAAGCCACTAAGGGCTCAAGCTTTAAAATTATTAAACAAGAGAAAACAGTTGGAGCAGATGCGGGAGTCTATCGATGCCCAGTCATGGTCTATGACACAAGCACAAATGACTAGTGATAACCTGAAGAACACAATGGTTACAGTGAATGCACTAAAGTCAACGAATAAAGCACTTAAAGCACAATACGGTAAGATTGATATAGACAAGCTACAGGATATGCAAGATGAGATGATGGATTTGATAGACCAAGGAGAGGAGTTACAACAGGTTTTAGCAACTAATTTTGTGGGCAACGACATCGAAGATATTGATGAAGGGGAGTTGGATGCGGAATTAGAGGCACTAGCTGAGGAAGATCTGACTGCTATGATGGATTCGGAACTAGATGTCGGTGCTACTAGTGAAATACCATCCTACCTATCAGGCACTGTGCCAAAATTCATAGATGAGGAAGAGGGAGCAGAACAGGCTCTTGAAAGTGCTCAATAAATAGTTGTTAATGGTCTTATCCTTCAGAATTCTAATTTTCAATCATAATATCACACACAAACCCCCTCTTGTATTATATGGATGACAAATATGATAATATTGATTATATGATACTTAATAATTTACATATTTATATGTACATGAATAATGAAATTAACAACAGCAAGTTCAAACAGCTGGGTAATGAGATTGCAAAAATAGGAAAATATATGTTAGTTTCTGTTTAGCTTAATGTTTGTTACCTTGCATTTAAAGATATGATAATAAAAACAGAATAATTCATGTGGACGGAGGCGGAGGGGGCGGTGGTGTTGCATCATCAGCTTTTTCTGTTTTGTCCTTTGCTCCTTCAGCTTCGGCTGCTTCTTGTTCTCGCTGGTCCAGTTCCCATTTTAGTCTTTCTGAGGCACGATAAATCTTACTCTGTAAGTAAAAACTGCCACCTTTTTCTTTATCATTAATATTGAACAAGTAATCAAACCTTTGATTTATCTTGTCAGGATTCAAATCTTTTATTGGATCAAGATTCAAAATTTTACAACTCTCATCTAAAGTAATGCCACCATATTCAGCAGCTCTGCCCCTACCTGTCTTGTTACGCCCTACTGCAGAAGCACCTTCTTTTGCAACTGATTGTGCTGCAGCATGTCTGTAGGCTTCGACAAAGGCATGGCCCATTACTCGAGTCCCCGTAATGACAATTTTCACTAACGCTCTGTGAGCCATACTGTATTATATTTTTTTGTTTGTTTTTGATTTTCTGACAATCAATACTAAGCAGCTATACACTCGAATTGCCTGGCAATAGATTGATGATCAAGATCAAAAAAAAAACTGCTGTTACACAGAAATTTAATGATTTCCGATATGTGATTGAATTAAAAAATATGTCTTTTGCTCACTTTATGTTCTCACTGCGAGTTGGTTATTTTTTTTCAATTCTGATTCTCAAATCCCTTTCACTGTCGTTAATGATGATATTAGCGAAAGAATAACTGTAGTAATGGAAATGAGTATATTCTGAACTTAATTATTTGAAAATTCAAAATCAGAAGAAAAGAAAACCTGATTTTGAATATACATTGATGTTTTGTTATATTAACAAAATTATAAATTGAGAACTGAATAAATGGAGAAGAAATAAACATAAACAAAATTTGAAAATATTTATGAAAAAATAAAATATATAAGAAATGGAAAAAAAAAAAACCTTATCCAAGAATTTAATTGCCACTTAAATGATATTTAGGTGGTTTTATATTCCTAGATAGCCTTCATTTTCAATTTACTCTTGGATATTTATAACTTTAGCATATATCACTTCAAGAATGATGGAAAAAGAACTTGGCTTTTAAAAGTAAACTTGATGTTCTAAATGGAATACAATTTCATTGTCCTCCAAAAAAAAAACATAGGTTGTTAATATTATAAGATCGTAAGAATTAATTCGAAGTGTGAACGTAAAAAGTAAAAAAAATCTATCATGCATGATACTTTAAACGTATATTGTGAATGGGATGGGGATGGGGATGCGATGCTCGGTAATGTAGCTAGAAGTATTTAACAAGGTTTGGATAGTAAGTTACCGGCATCCATATTTTCTTGGATCTTGTTTTGCATCACAGTACTCAAGCTATTGATGTATTCTCTAGAAGCTCTTTGGACCTTTTTCAGTTTACATAAGTTTTGGTCGGAGCAGGCACATTGATTGCTCAGTAGAAGGGCTTCAGTAGCTCTGCTTACTCGGCATTTATCTTTACTAGCCAAAGCATTGAAATCTTGGAGTTCTTGTACTACATGCCACATTGGATGATTGATGTCCCATTGCCATGCAATATGTAATTCTTCCCCTGCCTTTATGTCTCGAAGAGCTCTTAATACAAATTTAATTTTTGGTTTACTTTCTAAAGTTCTTATTGTTACAAGCTCGACATTTGGTGAACAACTGCATCTTAAGTGCTCGAGGACATTGTTATCTCCAGAAGTATCATTCGTATCTATTAGTATGGGCCATTTTGGATGAAATAGAACATTTCTGGTTGGACTTCCCAGAATTTCGTATTTGTTATCCGGGTTATTTGTGTATTGTTTTATAAAATCAATCATGCCGGAATATTCCTGGATGTACGCACCCTTAGGACAACAAATATCAATAAACACACCAAAGTCTTGAATATTATTACTGCGAAGTGGTTTTAGAGAGAGAGGTAGAAAGTTAATCATCGACTCCTCTGGAATCGTTAGAACGCAATCATCATCGTGATGAGACTCGATGAACATCTGTATATATTTATCCCTATACTCATTTGGAGGGGCCTTAAGTGGCAGCCTAATTGATTTTTCACCAGGTTCAATTAATTCATTGATTGGGGAGTGCATTACAGTGGAGGGCGAAGAGTTCAATTTCCCCATTTCAGCCGGTGGACTTGTAGAACAGGAAGATGACACTGAATTTCTCTTCAAAGGGAACGGTACAGTAGCCGCCTTAGCTAAAGCAACAGCTGCTGCAATTCCTGAACGATTAGCATTTCCTGTAACAGAGCTTCTGCGTCTTTTTTTAGTGATTTTAAACTTCTCACTGTTACTTGCTGATGGTTTTTGTTTTTCTGTGGTTGGAGTAGAATTGGTCATTTTCTGATAGCCAGTATTCTTGTATATTGTTGGTTATTTATATTCTCGTGTATGATTTACAGACTCTTAGATTCGAATATATGACAATGAAGTTTCGGTTTTATTTTCAGAAATTTGGGAATAATTAATTTTTTAGTGCTTAAAGAATATGCTTAAAGAATATATTTCATAGGATGGACAATGACTTAATGATTATATTATATCACTTTACCTTTATGAGAGTACCAACTAAAAAAGATCGGATTAATAAATCGCCAAAAAATTTCCCAATGAAAAGGTTCCAATAGTTGTTCCTGGACAGTAGATAGGGAAATTGAAACAGATGTGAGATGAAAATTTTAAAGGAGTTGTTCAGGAAACCTTTATATATCGACAAGTGGCTGTGTATTCAACAATATAATGTCTAATATATGAACTTTCAACTTTTTTTAATGATTCAACAGTTATTGAACGAGGGATAAAGAAGAAAAAATATTTCGGTGTTAGTATTTCTGAATATGTTAGTTTTATTCTTTAACATTTCGAGGATTTATTAACAGAAATTTTTTTGCAAAATATTATTGAGTTTGCAAAGCACATTATCTTTTGAAGAGCGATACGACCGTAAAGAACCATACAACACTTGCTATTTAATTATTTCGGACAACAGTTCGCTTATCCGTTAATAATTTTAACAGAGGAATAGTGACACCAGCCAGGCAAGCAAATCACTCTGCGTACAAAACACTGCTGAAATTGAGAGAAAAACAAAAAAGAAATGTTGTAAGGTGGATCAATTGAAAGATGGAAAAATAGATAAAATTTTTTACGAGCAGTGAGCTCGTAAAATTTTCCTGCCCCCTCCCCCATTGTAGATAAATTATGCAGCATTGTTGTGTGGAGGCGGGTAAAAAGGTTTTTTTTCTTCAAAAAGGAAAGTTCTATTGTTGCTTATGAAAAAGATGGCATTGTCAAAAGTTGAGAAACCCACAGTGCTTTTACAGGACAAGAGGATAATGAGTTCGAGAAGAAAATCGCTATATTCGCAATTTCTTTTTGTTAAAAACTTCTCCCTAAACTATCACCGCCATGCAACAGTAAAATTATCGTAAAAGGACACTTTGTACTACCATATTTTGGCACCTTACATTCTTACTCGTTTAAAAATATCGTTTAGTTTTTTCGAATAGTTTTAGCTATTTGTTTGTTTGTTTTTTACCAACTTTCGGGTATATCGCAAACCCTACAAAATGTATTCCCCGTATAGCACAAGATTTTGAGCACCGTACATAAAAGTTTTACCACCTATCAAATTTGAATAAGAACAAATCTTGGCGTCAGTTAAAAAGTTACATTACCAATTATGTGAAAGGAATTCTCAAGAACGGGGTCGTTTGGGGAAATATTCATATTTCCATTGTCATTTGAGTTATGTTCAATGGTACCATTTTCAATCCTTGGAATGTCATTCAACTCAATTTGGCTATATCGATTAGTAATCGGACCTTTCAGAAAAGCTGTATTACTAGCTGTGTAATTGTCTATTTCCATGGAGAAATCGTCTAGAGACATATTATCTAGTAAGTTATTAACTGATGGAGGGGATTCCCTGGTTCCACTCTTGATATTTTTGCAACCATATTGGTTTATATAAGATTCGTTAAATCCGTCAGAAGTACACACGTTAGGCTCGTAATGATTATATTCATTATCTATTTCTGCTCCCATATTGTCGAATATAGTATTGTCCGAGCGTTTCTTGTTTGATTGTGATTGAGATTCTCCAAAAAGTTCAGAATTTATTTCAAAATTTAGGGCTTTTTGACCACGTTCACTCAGATTACGGATGTTTGGAACAATATTTTTTTCGAACCTAATTGGGTTTCTCATTTTATTTGTATACTCTAAATGTTTGACAAATACGGGATCAGTAGATGACCTGCGGTCCTGACTACTGTGATTAGCATTAATAGAGTTCTTGCTTAAGAATTCGTTCAAGGACAGTCTAGATTCCTCATTAAGTTTTTGGCGTTTGTTTGAATTTGATGACTTGTGGTTTAAAATGCTACATGATGAATATTGCTCGGTTCTTCCTGCTCCTGAGGTTTTATTAATTGAATTGGAAGATAATGGTTTCCGGTCTTCCTTTATAATTTTGATGAATTTATCTTGCTTATATGGTATGTCTCCAGATGTATGTATATTACTGTTGCTATCATTCACGTCGTTTTCATTATCAACATTATCATCATCAATTTCTTCACGCAGTTTAATATTGCCATTTATGTTAACTAACCCCTTGTTCGAATGAATACCAGCGAACAGTAAAGCCTGCTCTGCGATACTTTTCAAGAAATGGGAGTTCTCATCATTATTTTCTTTTTCATACAAGGATTGGTCTGCTACAGTATCACGGAAAAAAGGCATCGAACATAACTTATGTACTGAAGCTCTGTCATTGGGATCCCATCTTAGGCATAGCTTAATGATATCCAGTAAATCTGACAACTGTGTACTTGGTATGAAATTTTCTAATGGATTACCGACAATAAAAGGAAATTTCAGATTCAATTTTGTTGCATATGCCTTTGAGATATCCCATGATCCTCCCTGTGGAATATAATTTGCTGGTGTTAAACCGTCAATGTGGTGTGGTGTCCCAAGTACTTCTAGGATCTTCCAAATCTGATCTATTTCATTTGCACCGGGAAATAGAGGTTTGAAAATGGTTACTTCTACTGCCACACATCCGAACGCCCAAATATCTAACGGTTTGGAATAGTATCCGCTTCGTAGTAAGATTTCAGGAGATCTATACCATCTTGTAGAAACTTATGCAGTATAAGGATTCTTATTTTCAACATGCCTAGCCAAACCAAAGTCGGCTAACTTCACGACATAGTTATCAGAGTAGTTGCCCTCACTCAACCATGCCTTATCAAAGTATCTTGTACTTGGTGTAATAAGAATATTTTCTGGTTTAAGATCTCTATGGAAAAAATTCTGCTCATGAATATGTCTTAAACCGGCCAAAACTTGGGCTAGAATTGATTTTAATGATGGTATTGAAAATACTCTTTTCTTTCTCCGTCTCATCATCTGATACAAATTCTGTTCCATGTATTCCATCACAATATTAAGGTGATATCTTTCTGAATCAATGAACAGATCAAACACTTGAATCAAATAGTTACTCGCGGGTATAGCTAAGATAAACTTTATCTCTCGCACTCTTGTATAATCATTTAATGTAGGCAACAAAGTCAACATTGTTTTGATGGCAACTAAACCTTGCTTTCTGGAACTTGAGATATGCTCGGGTTGGTTATTATACTGGGGATCCATCATGGTCAGGGCTTTCTTTTTTGAACTCTTACCATTACAACAAGGGTTTATCTTAAATTTCACCAATGTGACGCTTCCAAAAGAGCCATTTCCTAACTCTTCTAGAATCTCATAATTTTCTTTTAACGATTTCAGTGGGATTGTACTGGGAGGATGTTTCAAATCTGGGGGCGGTGCTATTTCTTTCCGTTTGTCTGTTTGATCCTCTTTAGAAACTGATTTATTTAGATTAGACTTATCAATATTGCCGCCTATATTGTCATTATTTTGCTTACACAATTTGTTCAAAAACATCACTTTTTTTCTTTTAAGAATTGAATACAATTATAAATTTGTTTGTCTTTTCTTGCCTTTATATTCTTCTCCTCAATTTATTTATTAACAACTTTATTTCAAATGAACAGTTTCTTTGCTATTTAATATTAAAGTACTTTTCAATTACCAACGTATAATTACCTTTGAATAGTTGTAACCGTTATGGTATCTGAAACAAAGTGAGTAATATCAAATACGAAAGGATAGAAAAAAAATTAAAAATAAAACAATTGACAAATGTAACAAAATTCGAGTAGAAAAAAAAAGATTATTTTTTGATTTAAATACTTTTTTACATTAGCCGCTGAGATCTCTTTTTTCATTTTTTTTTTTTTATTTTCTGCTTTTCAACCAGCACACAAAAACAGGACCAGATATTATTTTACCCAGCCGATACATGTCACAGTGTATTACATCCGGGTAAGTATATAGTATCTAACGAAATAAGTCATGTTATTTTACTATATTTTAATGTTTTCGGCGACCAAATCGTGTCAATAATGTAAGTTTTTAAGCATATTACTGGGACATTTGTTTCCCCCCCTCTAAAGGTCTAATATCAAGTACAATTTTTTATAATACACATTTTAGGATGCTATATAATTTCACCCCGTTTTGAGGAAAACCGTCGCCTACCATTAATAAGAGTTAAGCCAATAATAAAGCTTAGTTTTTTTTTTTTATTTTTTTATTTTATTTTCATTATGTTCTTTAAGAGAAATTCGTTGCCGCAATTATAAAAAAAAAGCTTATATGATCATTCTTTACTTATGTATAATGTCATATTGATGTCACAGCATTTTCCTTTTGTAAATATCGTATCTGATCAGAGACTGTCTTATGTCACTTTGCCACATATATAAAAAAAAAGAAAGAAAGAAGGAAAAAATAAGCCTCGAGGAATAAATTACCCTTACTCCAATTCCACTAAAAAGTCCGCCATCCGAGGAAAGACAAAACCAACTGCTGGCTTATTTATTTTTTGTTATGCTAGTGCGTGTGACGGTCAGAAATACGTGTAGAAAAGACCGGAAAAAATCTATACATAGGATCAAGCCGTGCTTTCCCGTTTAGATGAGCCAGAAAAAAAAATTTTTTTTCTTTGGGTATTTACTAATGACACAAGAAGGGACGTAGAGAAAAACAAAGGTTAATTTGAATAAAAAAAAAGCAATTTTTAAAATTTTTTTTTATTTTTTTTTTTTTGAATCTGAGGTGTAGGGTTTTTCCGAAAAGTTTGACAGTGTCCAAGAAATCTCTGTAGCAACTACAAAAAAAATCTCAATTGCACTTTTACGTCATTCTTGTTCCTTCTAGATTTATCTCTCTATTGGGGACTCATGGCGAACGCGAAGCTGTGACCGATGCAATAATTTTGTAAGGGGATTTCACAAGAGTACAGCAATCTGTCATTTCTATTATGGAAATGACGTAATTTAATTTTCTTTCAAAAGATACAATGGGCACTTCTCTATTACTTTCTTTCTTTTAAATATATTAGTTTTTTTTAAAGAACCACATAATAACATAAGGAACGATCCGTGGAGAGAAGAAAGAGGAACAAAGGAAGGAAATGCTTAACAGTTAAGCATTCCTTATGTCTTGAATAAGAACGAAGATAGAAGAATAAATTTTTCTTTCTGGAACGGAACTTTAAAATTTATATTTCTTTTTTTTTACATTTACTTTTATTTATTTATTTATTTATTATTTATTTATTCATTTTCGTGAATATTATAACACAATATTGTCAACTATTTATATTTATTTGAGTTCTAGACGTTATTTTTCTATTCAGCTTTTCTTTTACCTTATTTCAAAGTAAGAACAGATCTATATAAAATAGAAAAACCAAAGAACAGAAAAAAGTTAATTTCATTGCAAAAGAAGATACAATATAGCTTAACATATTGATTGTGAACCTTTCTAACATCTATTAAAAAAATTCACACAAAAAAGAAATCAAATAAATGAGTGATTCAGGTGGTAAAGAGAAAAGTGTTAGATTTGATAGTAGAGATTCTTTTGAGTCTGATCATCAGAAGAGAGATTCTTCTAACGAGTCTGTGTCCTCTTATACTTCCTCATCGAGTGAAGGTGGAAGTAGACAAAAGAAGAAAAACAAGAGTAAATTTAGGCGCCAGGACATTGATGACGATAGTGATGAAGATACCAATTTATTTTCTAGGATAGTCAAAAATTTGAAATCCAATGGAGGTGCTGGTCTAGCACCTGGTTTAAGCAAAGCCAACTCCAATGAGGAGAGCAAGGATCTCGAAGATAATGACAAGGTCGTTAACGGTCATAATGAAGATGATATTCCATTGGCTGACTTTACTGAACAAGCACACACTATTTTACAAAGTCATTCCAACTTAACTCCTGAACAAATCGAAGCTTTGAATGGTCAATCTTTTTCTGACGTTGAAACAATTTCAACTAACGATTTAAACCTTTTGGCTCCAGCTATGGACCATTTTGATGATTTTGATGGCGACGAAGAGCATGAGGAAGAAGGTTTTATTGATACTCATGGCTACGTTGCTCCACCAAGTCGTGTTAGAGGCGGTGTTCTTGGTTCATTACTGAAACTATACCAAGAGCAAGATCCAGGAACCATAGAAACATCCAGTATGTATTCTCAGTCTTCATACGCTGATTCCACCGCTAACATGCTTTCAATAGATAGCGATTCCACAGAAGTACCAGGCATGAAAAACTTCAAAGATGGTACAAACTTTTTGATGAAAGGGGGTCAAAAGATGGCAGGAATGGCCTTTCATGCCCCTGGCCAGCTGTATGGACACGGTAAAAAAGCAGCTGGTAAAGCCCTTCATGCTCCAGGTCAAATTTACGATCATAGTAAAAAAGAGGCAGGGAAAGCGATTAATAACCCAAGTCAAATTCCAAATCAATTTTATGATCATGGTGCCAAGGCGGCTGGAAAGATTTATGACCATGGTCATAAAGCAGCTGGTCATGCCAAAAAGAGTCACAAGGCTGCGATGAAAACAGCTCAAAAAGTTCCAAAATTGAAGAAGAGAATGATGGCTGAAGCCAAGATTACTGTCCACATAGCAGAACTGTTGCAAAGGCAAAGATTCATTTTAAGAATGTGCAAAGCGTTAATGCTTTACGGTGCTCCAACCCACAGACTAGAAGAATATATGATTATGACATCTCGTGTCTTGGAAATCGATGCCCAATACTTATATTTGCCAGGTTGTATGATTGTTTCTTTCGGTGATGCAACCACCAGAACATCTGAAGTGCAATTGGTGAGATGCTCTCAAGGTTTGAACTTATGGAAACTACACCAGGTCCATAGAGTATACAAAAAGGTCATTCATGATGAATACGGTGCTGATGCTGGTAATACCGATATTGATAGAATCCTGAAAGATAAAAATCTATATCCTCCATGGATGTGTGTCTTCCTATATGGTTTCTGTTCTGCCATGGTTACTCCATACGCTTTTGGTGGTCACTGGGTTAACATGGCCATCACTTTCTTCATGGGTTCCTGTGTTGGTACCATGCAATTCATTCTTTCAGAGAAATCTCTAATGTATTCTAATGTTTTCGAAATTACCGCATCCATCGTTGTTGCTTTCTGTGGTAGAGCATTTGGTTCCATTCCTAATTCAAAGATCTGCTTTGGTGCAGTAACACAGGGTTCCTTGGCATTGATTCTTCCAGGCTACATCATTCTTTGTGGCTCTCTGGAATTGCAAAGTAGAAGTTTGGTCGCTGGTTCGGTCAGAATGTTCTATGCTATCATTTACTCGTTATTCTTGGGTTTCGGTATCACTTTAGGTGCAGCTCTATTCGGTTGGATGTATAAAGGGGCTACAAACGAAATTTCTTGTGGTTACCCAATCTCTCCTTATTGGAGAATTCTATTTGTTCCTGCTTTCACAATTGGTATTTCCATGATCAATCAGGCAAATTGGACACAACTACCAGCCATGATTTTAATTTCATGTACTGGTTATATTGTCACATATTTTGCTGGTAAGCATTTCAAGAACTCCACCGAATTCACGGCTGCTTTGGCCTCTTTTATCATTGGTCTGATGGGTAACCTGTATTCCAGAATATGGCAAGGTCTTGCTGTTTCTGCTATGTTACCAGCTATTTTTGTCCAAGTTCCATCTGGTATTGCATCACAAAGCTCCCTGCTCTCTGGTTTACAAAGTGCTAACGAGATTGTTAACGGTAACGGTACTGCTGTAGGTACTGCAGACTTGAGCAATTCAATGTCCTTCGGTGTGACAATGATAGAAGTCTCAATTGGTATCTCCGTCGGTCTATTTGCATCAACACTTTGTGTTTATCCATTCGGTAAAAAGAAAACCGGTTTATTTAGTTTATAGATTATGCCATTGTGCTTTTTTCATTCCACAAAATCAAATAATACTTAGTATATGTACATCACCATTTATATCTCTCAAAAGAGTAAAAAACAAACAAACACAATATACAACAGTAATTCATTCAATTATTATCACAAACATTGAAAAATTTAGCAAATCCAATGAGGAATGAGGGCTAATGTTTAGCGATGTGATATACAAGTAATGCAGGACCTAAGACTTCCTCCTTGATTTCAAATTACACTCGCATTTCATTATTTTGATCATTTTTATCCTTGATAGGATTCTTCGGGTAAAATTTGTTCTAAAATTCTGCTGCGATGAGCACTCCCAAAAAATTGAAAAAAAAAAAAAAAAATTTTTGAAAATTTTCAAAAATAGATGCGATGAGCTTGATTAATTGGTACAATAAGTAACAAAGTTTCTTTTGTTTTCTTAACTATATATCTTCTAGTTTGACCTTCTTTTATAAATTATTCACTAGCTTTATACTAGTTCAAGCTGGTTTCTCGGTGAAAATAAATAAATAAAGGAAATAAAATAGAGAACCATGTCTTCTTTAAGCGATCAGTTAGCTCAAGTGGCAGCTTCCAATGCTTCTGTAGCATTTGATAGAAAGAAGAGACAAAAATTACATTCTGCATCTTTAATATACAATCCAAAAACTGCTGCTACTCAAGATTACGAAATTATTTACGAGAATGCAGTTAATGCTTTACAAGAACTTTGCGAGATTGAGCCAAGGTTTGAGATTTTCTTCAAATCTCTGTTCCAAGAAACGTCCATAAACATCGATAGAAATGTTCAAAGCAAGGATGATATCAAGAATCTTGACAATGCTATCAACGCTTATCTACTGTTAGTTTCTTCTAAATGGCACCTAGCACCTGCATTGCATGCAACAGAATGGTTGGTCCGTAGATTTCAAATCCATATCCACAACACAGAAATTTTGCTCCTGTCAACGTTGAACTACTACCAAACGCCAATTTTCAAAAGAATCTTGAATATTGTCAAATTACCAGCGTTGTTCCAGCCATTGTCCAACTTTGTTAAGAATGATAGTTTACCAACAAATATGACCATAATCAAGATGTTCAATGATTTTGACTTTCTAAAGTTGTACACTAACTTCCTGTCAAAATGTATCAAACATAAGAGCACCTATACCAACCAATTATTGTTTATTAGTTGTAGTTTGATTAATCTAATTGCATTTAATTCTAACAATGAAGAGAAGTTGGAGTCCCTAGTTCCTATATTATTAGAACTCTCCGCTAAACTACTAGCCTCTGGGTCTACTGATTGCCAAATCGCAGCTCACACAATCCTAGCCGTCTTTGCCTCTGCATTGTCCCTGAAGAAGGAAATTGTTACCGCTGCAATCGAAACTATTTTGGCAAATCTAAATGATGAGAAGGCTAAAAAATCTGCATTTTGGACTATCATAAAAATTTCACAAACTTTGAAGGGAAATAAGAATGTCGATCATCTTCCAGCTAACATTTACAAATTATTTGAGAGGAACTTTCCTTATGAAATCTTTGTTAAGTACCTAGAGGACGAAAAAACAATCAAGTCGGACAAGTTTGCAACCTCTTTTATTAGAGCTGCTATTAGATACGATCAGGAAAAGCTTCCAATTCTGGCCTCCTTACTTGAAAAACTCTCATTCGAGAAATTTGAGACTAGATTTATAGTGACTGACTTGGTTCACCTATCTGAGATTATCGAAGATAAGTCAAAATTAATTGATATCTTCGAATATTTAGTTAAGAGAGATGAAAAACTGGTTCTTTCATGCTTATCCTCTTTGAATTTGACCAGTGAATTGTTCGAAATTCGTTTGACTACATCGTTATTTTCAAACTCTACTGAAGATGATGAAATGAAATTGGTTAAATCTCTAACATCTCATAAGAGTAGCGGTGTCAACAAGGACTCTGAAACAAAACCATTTAAGGAGTTCTTGGAGAAGAACGCAGAGAATATTGTTACAAACAATTTGTCAATGATATCTGAAGATGATGAAAAGTTTAACAAAATGCTAAGCTTGTTTACCGAAGCAATTGGTAATGGTTACCAAGCAGGTCTATTTTTATCTTCATTCATTACAACAATCGAAGCTAAACTGACATTTTTACTAAGGATTATTGTTTCACCTTCAGCACCTATTGCACTACGTTTATTGGCTATGAATAATATATCCAAAATCATTCAAAGCATCGATAAAGATTCTAATTTATTTACTTTAATCCCATTTTTGTTGGTTGCACAATCGGGTTCTTCAAAGAATCTGAAAATTAGTGTGAAGAAAATTATTACACAAATTGCTAACCGTCCATCTACGAAACATTACTTTTTAAGTGATAAATTATACGGTAAGGGGGTTGAAATTGCCTTACCAAGTCCAGAAGATAGTGAAAAATGGGTTAAGAACTTTCTTGAAAACTACATTGTTGAAAATGTCGACCTTTCAAGTATTTTTACTCCTAAAAAGCAAGATAAAGTGTTTTTGGTATTCTGGGCTCAACAGGTATTGAATATCCCAATTCCTTACCCAAAATACGTTATATTAGACCTTTTGGAAAGATATATTCCAAACTCAGCGTCATATTCTTCCATGTTTGAAAATTTCATTTCTACATATTTGGACGAAAGAGAAAACTGGTTACTGAAATGTGCTCTTAATAAAACGAATGTCAACCTGTTTGAAAGCACCATTGTAAATTTAATTTCACCTAAAGAAAAATTGCAGTTCATGCTAGATTTCATTCTGAATGGGTTAAGATCTGAATATGAAGAGTTAATTGATATACTAATCAATAGGCTTGTAACTCTATTCCCAACATTCAAATCTAGCTTCCAATTGAAAATCATTCAAACGATACTTGAATCTGTATCTAGGGATAATCAAGTTTACGATTCTTTAGGTGCTCTACAGTCCTTAAAAATCGACGCTGAAACTTTCGTTTCCATTCTAAAGGAAAATTCTATCAATTCAGAAGCAGACTCAGATGTATTCCCTAAGAGAAGAAGAAGAAGGTCTTCTACTAACAAGGCTGCACTTCAATCAGCTGAAATTTCACAAATTGCCGAACAACACTTAAAGAAAATAACTATAATGTTAGAAACCTTGGAAAAACAGAAATGCAGTGGTACTGAAGAACTTTTGACCTCATTATTGTTCACTTTGGCTGATTTTGAAACCTTAGATCAAGATGGTGGACTTCCTGTCTTATATGCCGAAGAACTTTTGGCTTCATGCATGCTAAATACCATTCGTTCTTTGAAGGAACAAGGTATTTCTCAATTAAAGACGATTAGAGCTGACATTATTGTATCTGCCATCAGAACATCTTCATCACCACAGGTCCAAAACAAACTTCTTCTTGTCATTGGTGAACTAGCATCCTTGAGTTCAGAGCTAATCTTACACTCTATTATGCCAATCTTCACATTTATGGGCGCCCACAGTGTTAGGCAAGATGATGAATTTACCACACAAGTCGTTGAAAAAACTATTTTGACAATTATTCCTGCTTTATTGGAAGCAAACACTGAAAATATCTCTGATGAAATAGAATTCCTTGTTATCAGTTTTACTACTGCCTTACAACATGTTCCAAAACATAGAAGACTAAGATTATTTACGACATTGATCAGAGCACTAGGACCATTGAACTCCCTCGGTGCTTTATTGTTCTTGGTCTCTCAACAGTACTCTACTCTAATCAATAATTTTAAGATCAGTGAAAGCAGATCTTTAGTTGAATTCATCAAGTCACTTCTGTCTAAATTTGATATTGAGGATCAAATTCTAGGTATCCAAAAGTTTTTTGATATCTTCAATGAACTTCTAAACGCTAACAAAAATCCTGAGAAAAAGGTTACTCTTGAATCTCAGGCTCTTTATTCGAATAGAATCTTGAACTTCTCACAACAAGAATTTTATGAATTACTCAACAATAGCTATGATTTCTTAAACAAAATCATAATCGATAATGACAATGATTACTTTGACAGCAATAGAAGCTTTAAGATTAGATTATACGCTGTTCTGTTGGATCAAGAAATACCTGAAGCCCAGAAATTCGACATTGAGAGTGCTTTCGGCCAAATCTTGGAAACAATACTATTCCTAATTAACTCATCACCAGAAGTGTTCATATTTGATGCTGATTCTTCTAACGATGAAAGGAAACAAACTGGATCCATATCCGAGAGCTTATCTGAAATTAGTTCTTCATTGATGATTGTTCTAGAAAATTTATTGAGCGTTCTACCTATGCACGTGTTTCTAAGAACTACCATCCCATTACTAGAAAATTCCACGAATGAGGATATTCGTTATCAAATTGCTTCCATCATTGGCGATAAATTTGATGAAGAAACTGTTGAAGAGAATGAAGTTACAACAGATGTTGTGAAGAAGGTGCTGGAAAGAATTCCAAAGGAAGCTGAACATACCAAGGTGTCTCAAGTTCTACTGAACACTCTATCTGTTTTAGTTAATAAGTACGGTTTCCAATTGGAAACCACTTTGTTAATGAATGTTTTGACTGTATCTACCGACCTCATTAAAGGTGATATCAGAGAACTTCAGATCTCCTCCCTTGCTGTCGTGACAAATGTTGTAGGTGTATTGGGTGTGAAATTCATTTCTTTCTATCCTAAAATTGTGCCTAGAGCTATCGCATTGTTTTCATTATCTAAAGAAAATTCAGACGGTTTGACATCTCAACTTCAACTGTCTATTTTACTGTTCTTTACTGCAATGATCAAGAGCATCCCAAGTTTCCTAGTGTCTAACTTGGCTGATTTGTTGAAGATTATTTTCTTCGCTGATGCTATTGAAATCACAACTAGACTCTCAGTTATTCAAATGATTAGCGAGAAGTTAGACTTAAAAGCAATCTTAAAGGTAATGCTAACACTGTGGGAATCTGAGGTAAGTTCTTCTGAGGACCCAACTCCAATCTCCTTGTTTTTGAGTTTATTGGAGGCAACAGTAGAAAAGATTGACAAGAAGTCTGCCACATCTCAATCACCAACTTTCTTCAAATTATTGATTTGCTTATTTGAATACAGATCTTATTCTACTTTTGATAAAAACACTATTAGTAGAATTGAGGCCTCTGCACATACCGTGGCCAATGCATATGTGTTGAAGATGAACGACAAGGTCTTCAGACCATTATTTGTTATTTTAGTAAAATGGGCTTTCGATGGTGAAGGTGTAAGATCACAATCCATTTCAGAGACAGAAAGATTGGTTGCATTCTTCAAATTCTTCAACAAACTACAGGATAATTTGAGAGGTATCATCACTTCTTACTTCACATACTTGATCGAACCAACCAATGAATTATTAAAGAAGTTTATCAAGGCTGAAGTAGTTGATATTAACCAACGTCGTTTAGTGATAAACTCCTTGACCTCATCTTTCAAGTACGATAGAGATGAATACTGGCAATCATCTTCAAGATTTGAACTAATCTGCCCAAGTCTGGTTGATCAATTAAGTAACATCGAACCATCAATCGGTAAATACTTGGTCAAGGCCATTGGGTCACTCGCATCCAACAACAGTTCTGTTGATGAACACAACCAAATTATGAACAAACTATTGGTTGAACATATGAAGGCTACTTGTAGTTCCAACGAGAAATTATGGGCTGTCAAGACAGTCAAGCTTATCTACTCTAAGGTTGGTGAGAATTGGCTTGTTCTTCTACCACAAATGGTTCCAATCATTGCTGAATTATTGGAAGATGACAACGAAGAAGTTGAATCTGAAGTTAGAGGTGGACTTGTCAGAGTCATGGAGAATGTCCTTGGTGAACCATTTGACAGATATTTGGACTGAGGGATTAATTTCCTATCCTATCCCATAGGGCATGAGTAAAATACAAACAACAAAAAGAAAAAGGAGAAACATTAATATTTTACATAATTCTGTACATTATCAACAAAAAAAAAAAAGAAATTATTAATTAAAAATATAGAAAGCAAAGAATACTTAATCCGTCAATATACTTTTTTTTTCAGGCTCTCTTTTTTTTTTTATCATTGTCATCAACAATTGTCTTAAATGTCATAAATAAAAAAGAAAAGCACTAGATTTGTTTTTCCTGATTAGTAATCCTAAAAATAGATTTTATGCACGGCGATATATATTATGTACAAGATATAAATAGAACAGGAGTAGATAAAAAAATCTAAAAATAAATGAGTGAGAAGAGATAAGCAAGATCTTTATTTTTGCCTCGTCCAGCGATCATAAAGTTTCTTTTCCAGCTTACATAACGCATTGTTGCTAACCTGCACGCCATCTTGCAGCCAGACCCCGTAGCTCCCCATTAGATTAGCCATCACTACATCAGTAAACAGTCGGTCACCAATTACCGCAATCTCGTGTGGACCATTCACTACCCCACGCGACACAAAATAGTCCATTATCTCGTCTCTGCAACCAGGCTTCTTCAACCTGTGTCGCAACACAGCAACGCCAGTGTTCTTCTCCAACTTCTCTGCCTGGACATACCCCGCATCATCAGAAGACCCCGCACTGTTGCTTACAATCAGTACTTTGTCCGGGTAGAACCGCTTTAGCTCCTCCCATTTGTCCCGGTATTCAGGCCAGATTTTGTCGTCGTCTTGTAACGAGATACAGTTATCCTTATCCACGACAACAGCCTTCACAGACGGGTGGATCGGCACGGGTAGTTGGTTGAAGTTGGATATCCGAAGTCTGGGAAAACAGAGGTTGTGGTTGTAGAACACCCGAAATGCCGTAAAAGTAGCATTCAGGTTCATAGTTAGTTTTTTTTTTGGCTGTTAGTTTTTTTTTGTTTTTTAAAAATAGCAGTCTTTATCCCGCTTGTAAGAAAAAAATATTTAATTAATTATTATTCTAATATTATTAGTGGCAATGCTAATCTCCAATTATAAACGGCTCTTCCCAATTGCTAGTTAAGCCACCAATTACTTTTTATTATCTCGCTATCTATTTTCCTTGTTGATCCAGTTCAAACTATTTTTTTTTTCCCTTACTAATTGTTTTCTTTCTTTTACCCGGCTACAAAAATATTTTGGTTTCTTTTTTTTTTTTTGTCCTAATATAATTTATATTATTTTGTACATTTTTTTTTTTTTTCACTTTTTTAAATTTGACCCGACAAAAAAAACCTAAGTATGTATACTACGGCTCCGTAGTTAAAGGAAGGAAAGGGAGAACGGTTAATTTGTTTTCTTTCTTTCTTTAACTATCTGTGCTGATCTCTTAACATTTCACAAAACCACAGTTTATCTTATTTTATTTTATTTACATTTACCCAACCCACACTCCAAGTATCGTTATGGATTTTCCCAACTCTTCGGTAACTCAGGGACTAACTCCCGAGAGAGAGAGAGAGGGAGGGAGGGAGACGGATAAAGATTTTGACGGAAAATCGATTCCTTGTGCAAGATTGTCTGCGTAAATCTATCTCGAAATGTTATTTTTAGAAACACCCCATAAAGTTTGTGTTGTTGTTTTGTTTTTTTGCCTCAAAATCCACCCACCACCACCCCACCCCACATTTTCAATCTTGCCCTTAAAACGAAAACACAAAAAATAAAAAGCTAATCCCTCTCCATTGTTCTCTTGCTACAGTGATTTCTAAGTTGCCGTACCCTCTTCTTAGGGATTCCCATCGGAAAATATTCTCCATCCCATATTCCCTCTCAAGTTCTCTTACTGCTACTTTCCCACCACCCCACTCTCCCCTTTTTTTTTTTTTTTTTTTTTTTTGTGCCCACTCTACGTTCGAGTCTCGGTGGAAGCAAGACGGAAATTTTTTTTTTAAACTTTATTTTTGTTGCGTTCCTTACTCCGTCACATGATCTAGGGATGACGTTGCTACACAGAGAAGTAACAGGCACCGGTTCCTTGTTATCATTCTGCGTAGCATTTTGTAAAAACACAACAACTGTATCTTCCACCAACCGTACACGAAAATAAGGGTTGGAGGTTTTCTTGTAAGTTTATTGCTTGTTAGTTTCTATTTTACAAAGTTTAATTAAAGTTGAAGATGTTGGAATGAAAGTGAAGTGAATGGAATTAGAGTTTTCCCTTGTTCTCTCTTTTTCTTGGAATGGTTGGTTCTTGAGGGTTATAACCCTCATTATA
This sequence comes from Nakaseomyces sp. UFMG-CM-Y6046, assembly GCA_030571395.1. Taxonomy (NCBI): domain Eukaryota; kingdom Fungi; phylum Ascomycota; class Saccharomycetes; order Saccharomycetales; family Saccharomycetaceae; genus Nakaseomyces; species Nakaseomyces sp. UFMG-CM-Y6046. The sequence continues at coordinate 43,822 of JAJLXT010000008.1, read as the reverse complement.
ATCCAATACCTATTCATCCCACCCTTTTTTCTTTCTTTCTTGTTTGTACTTCCGGTATTATTCTACCCTCCCTTCATCGATAACTACAGTATTTAATTTAATTTCTTGTTTTTTTTTGTTGTATTTTTTTGAAAAAATAAAATAAAATAAAAAAAAAAAGTAAAATTAAAAAAAAATAAGATGAGCTCGATGAGGGGGTTGTTATAATATTTACTATTATTTTAATTAATTTTTTTTTTTTTTTTATAAAATGAAATGAGTTATATTTTTTTTTATAAACCTTTATTTACTTTTTTTTTTTTTTTGTATTTATCTTATCTTTTTGATCCGAAAAGAAAAGTATAGATTATAAACATCTATTTTTATTACTCCAACATTGAAATTATTACTAAGTTACTTAGTTTTTACAATACAATAAGAAACAAGAAGAACAGGAAAAAAAAAACATAGTTAGAAAGCTGTACCTTAAGAAACCTGAATAACATAAAAGGTATAAAAAGATTATATTAAAATCATATTATCATAACAACTTCACTCTTTCTTCCATTTTTTGTTGTGATAAAAAAATAATTAACATAAAAAAGTTGTGAATATAACATTATCAATACTTGATTAACATACTCAATACGATTTACTATTGGGTTTGTTAACTTTAAAAAAAATAAACTGAAATATTTGTATATCAACACAAATACTCTCTCTACGCTCTGATCCGAGGTAATTTTTATATTTTTCTTTTGTGTGTGTGTGTGCGTGTGAAAAGCAAGAAAAAGCTCAACGAACCAACGAAAAATTAAAATTAAAAAATAAAAAAAAAACCAAAAAAAAAAAAAATTCTTAAACAAAAAATTAACTGAAAAAAAAAAAAAACCTTATTTTATTTTTTAAGAAAAGACAGTTTCTCTAAATATAATGGATCGATGATTACCAATAAATTATTATCGATTCCTAGAATGAACTTTGGTCCGAATGATTTTGTGACGAACGATAAGCATTTAACTATAATTACCGGAGTTGAAAAAGAGGACCCGCGTTTGGATCAGCCCACGAAAATCGAGTTTAACAGCGACGGTAATATTAAGAGAAACACCTTCGCGTGTGTAAAATGTCATGATTTGAAGCAGAAATGCAGGCCGTCCGATGTTAATGATATTTACCGTAACCCTTGTGTGCGGTGCCTGCGTAACAATGACACATGTATATTTGATCTGTCAAAGAGGAAACGGAAGAGACGGAAGAATGCAAGGAGTCCCGGCGAGAAGTCAAAAAGTGGCAAGAAGGCTAAAAGAAACTCAGATACAAACAGTCTGGAAGATTATACGGAGAGTAATAACTACACATTAAATTCGAATTCTCAACAGCTACCAATACCGTCTAACGGAAGTTGGCCTGGTATCTCTTCATTATGGAACAACAACATCAATAATAACAACACTACTAGCAGTAGTAATGGTAATAGCAATACAACTCCAACAACCAAGAATAACCCACAACAAATTTCGTTAGGTTTAGCATTACAGTCCACATCTGGTGCCACACCAGCAACAACAATAAATAATATTCTTTCTCCCGAACAACCAATAGTAAGCTCTATGCCCTTAGACCAAAGGCACAACAGTGGGACAACAAATACCGCACTAGTAAACGATGATCCTGTGCTGAACACTCTTTCCGGTGGCAATGACTCATCAATGCCCATGAATGTAAGTATCAACCTTTCACCAACTAGTAATCTCGACAACATCAATAACAACAATGGCAATAATGGTAATAGTAATAACCACTCGAGTACAAGTCCTGGAGATCATATCATACTTAGTGGATCTGCGCCAGTAATTCAAAATCCACAAGTAAAATTAATAGACACTACTTTTTCTCCCAAGATCTTAGAAAATGGATTTAATGACCAAATGAACCAAACTAATAATGATAGCAGTTCTGAGAAAAAGAATGGCAAATTAGCTGTACTACCAACGTCTCATCACCATCACCATCTTAACAGGATGGCTTACTCCTTCAAAAAACAACTACAGTCTTTAGTTTACCACCAAAAGGAGAAAATAGAGCTAATAACTCGTTTACTAGATCAATCTGCAAGAGAATGGCAAATTATGATTGATAAAGCGGATTTATTACCTATTGCTGGTGACCCAGTAAGCGCAGGGATCATAACAAAAGAGGAAGCTCAGTTAAGATTGGAAAGATTTTCAACAGATATAACTTTTTTTGCAGGTCTTTCCTTTATCAATTTTTCAAATAATACAGATGTTGATATCATGAGAGCTCAGAAACCAATGTTATTTGCCGTGGTGATGTCTTGTTCGACTGTGTTAATGAGGGCGGAAGAAACAACACAGATGACAAGTATGAGACTAGACACTTTTGTATTGAAAATGTTAACCTCAAATATTTTTAAGAGACGTGTTGATGCAGTCCAGTTAGTTCAGTCTTTGTTGATCCTTTGTTTATGGTACAACTTCTTAGAATGGCCTTCCAGAAGCAAATATCACTTTTTTAATTATGTCTGCTGTGTGGTCAGTAGAGAATTTCACAATAATCCAAATCCAGGTAGAGTATTTAATTTATTCCCTGATAGAGAACCAAACCCACATCATTCACTAGAAGTGAATAGATTGATACTTTTGGTATACATTACTTCTTTGAATGTCTGTATCTTTTTGAGGCAACCTATACACACACCGTACAACAGTTACATTCACTCTGCTTACCAACAGTCGGTAAAAGACGCTTCTATGTCAATAACAGATGGTCACAAAGAGGATTCTGTAGTTTTACCGATTTTCACAACCTTATGCCATGTTCTAGAAGATATCCATAGAAAGCTACACGAAGTTACAAATACAGATGAGCTATATCAATATGATTCTGAGAAACTGGTTGCAAATTTTCATTCTACATTAGATGAACTGTATTTGCAAATTCCCGCCAGCCGTTCTAGAGTCATTGCGTACTTCTTCTCTATTAAGGCCTATTTGTATCAATATATTTTAGAAGATTATATCAAGAAGAATATGGAGTTTTTGAAAGCGGGAAACCCGGTACCAGATCACATTAGTAAGGCATTTGGTGATTGTTATGATTGTTGTGTTCTTTGTTTGGAAAACTTTATCAAATTGGATAGTAAATTAATCGCATCTCTTCCACTTTTCCACTCATCTAGAATGGTGTACACTGTTGGTTTAATTCTCTTAAAGATAAGATATAAGGTTGTCACCGCTGCATCATTCCACCATCTTTTGCACAAAACAGACAATGCAGTGTCTTTGGTTAAACAAGTGGCTGAGGCTTTGGAAGCTTGTTCGAGGAAATATCCGTACAATTATCCGCTATATAAACTACAATACGTGATAGCATTGTTCTGTCAGACTTATGCAAAGAGAGTTATTGAAGCTTCTGAAAGACAGGCTAATAATTCTGAAGCTGCTGTCAACATCCAATTCAACACCCAGCTTCTAAAGAAAGATCACGGAAGTCCAAGTACTAAGGGTGATAGTAATGAAACACATGTCCCTCAAGAGGTTCCGGCAAGTATAAATAAAATTCTCTCCAGAAATAACTCTAATCCAGTAGGGGGCGAAGACAGTAACACACCTATAAACAATTCCATGGATACAGGTTTTGCAGATCCAAGAATCAAAACTGAAGTGGTAGAAGCTTCGAATGTTGGTGCTCAGTTTGGAAGGAACGAATCTAATAGTAATCCTATTGTTAATAGTGTAGAATCACAAACCATCAAATCATCACCAAGTTCTTCCATCCATAACATTAATGATTATCTAACTGATATGAACTCACTTATGTGGGGTGTTAACACATTAAATGACGAATTCTGGTCAGACTTATTCATGACTGGAATGTAATAAGCGTTTTGTTTTTATCTTTACTTTTTTTTATTTCATCACTTTTTGAAAATTCTCGGGGTTTTATTTTAAATTATATCATCTTCACTACTAGTATTAATTTTTTGTTTTTTGAAAATACCTAATTTTTATTTTTTCCATTGCAACTTTAATTACTTTGAATTAAAACACTTGGCGGCGTTTTATGTTTTATTAATTTTTTTTTTTTCTTTTTGTCTATTTCATTTACATTCTTTTCAAAGCAACTAAAGTAAGATACTCCATTCACGAAAAACACACATTTTGTATTAATAATCATTCCCCTTGTTATATCATCGCCATTTTATTTACAGCATCAATATAATAGTAACGAAACGAAACGTATACCTTACCATACATCATATTCCTTTTCCTGAAAAATAGTTCATTGTTTATTTACTTTCTAAATTAATATTAATAGCATTTAGTATTACTTAAAATTTATCTATTTTGCAACCATTGGTGCAAGAAACCCCTCTAATGAATTGATAAAATTCCTATTATTTATCTTTCTAAAGCCTTGGCCTCTCGTTTCATTCTCATTTTCTGCAAAATCTATGGGCGATAGTAAATTACAGGCAACATATTTCATATAAATGTGGCTATGTATGTACTGTAGAACTTGAGAATATGATTGTTGTCTAAAATCAGATATCAGTACGAACCAAAGACCAGATGCGGTACAGTAGATGTGTACTAGATACTTGCCTGTTGCTATTGTTCTGATCTCATTTTTCATAGTACCATGCGAAAGTTTCTGCGTAATTGTTCGCAGAGAATATACCATACCATATAATAACTTTGCAGTTTCATCATTTTGCTTAGAGTTGATAGTACCACTAGCAGTGTTAGACAGCAATGTCCATTCCCTATCGAATATGCAGTTACAATGTCTATCAAATATCCAGAACGAATAAATACCCATATTTGTATAAGTGTTCTATAAATTTAGCAGTTTAGTAATATTCCAGTACCTCTGTGCGTCCTCGATTCAACTTAGATACTTGGTATACTTGATAGTGTATATGATCATATTGATTTTATAACGAAGAAAGGGAAACAAATAAAAGAAATTTCAAAAAGCAAGAAAATTTCGAGGTTTCTAGGGTTCATAAAATAGGGTTGGCAAGAACAAATATATTAGGGCTAATATCTGAAAACCCTAATATTCGATGCTAGAGTAAAAAACAAAAACAAGTCAGTATGATGCTGTTGGACATGGGATCTAATGTTGAATTGAGCAGGTTATAAAGTCTGCTAATATATAAAGCTATACAAAAGTCTCTTTTATGTGATGTTTGCTGTTCCCCAAAAAAGCAAAAAAAAAACAAAAAAAAAAGTAAAAACAAAAAAAAAATACTGGAAAGATACATATATAATCAATAAAACAAATTTAGAAACTCAACAAGTCTATTTCGCCATCATTCGAAACTTGAGGTTGCTGTGATTGTGGTTGTGATTGTTGCTGTGGTTTAGAAGATACTAGTTCATTAAATTCATCGTCATCGTCATCAACAAGGGAGGCAGCTGGTACTGCCGATGATTTGGCTGGGGTTGGATTAGATGTTGTAGCTGGTTTAATTGGTTCAGATGGGATGGATTTGGCAGTAGAGAATAAGGAGCTAAATGGATCGTCTTTTTTCTTGTTTTCAGCAATAGCTGGAATGATTTCATTCGTTTTATGTGGGTTCACTGTGGCTGGTCCATTAAAGTCCATGGCCAATAAATCATTATTTGAGGCAGGTTGGGTCTGGGTCTGGGTTTGAGTATGAGTAGTAGGTTTTTGGGTAGATGCCGAAGTTGGAATGGCAGATTGGAATTCAGTAAATTCATCGTCGTCATCATCTCCATCAAATGCATTTCCATCAGTTGTTGTAGGTTGGCTCTTTAAGGTGGCTGTGTTTGTTTTGTTGGAAGTGAAGAAATCCTCATTTGAGTTGGTTTGTGAAACACGAGCGCTGTTCCCTTGACTAACATTATCTCTAAATCTTCCTGCACCGCCTCTAGAGCCCGAGTTATTGTATACATCGGAGTCATCTTCATCGGAGTCGAAATCTGCACTCACGCTAATACCCTGGGTCCTTGAACTGGCAAATCCAGCACGTGTGTTTGCAGGTAGTCCAGCACCCATTGAAGCACTTCCACCAGCGACACCCTTGTATTTTTTGGACGTTTCTCTTGCCTTCTTCCTCTCTGCCCTGATCTTGCTGTCATCAGACAAAAGCTCTGCAAGTGCCTTCGCTCTGTTTCTGACATTAATACCTTGGTCTCTGCCTTGCGAGTCAATGTAATGGAATGACTCTAGTAGTTTAACAATACTGATACTGTTTCTGGTGTCGTCGATAAATCTCTCAGAACCGTGTTTAATCAGGTATTCAAGCAATTGGAGCGCCTTATAAATCTGTCTCCACTCACTTCCAGACTTTTCAGTGAATCTCCTGAATATCATACCTAAAATCTCCTCACGCTCCCTAATGTTATAAGTACCTTGAGCAATCTGCTCCATCAAAGTAGACGAAGCACCCCATGGTTCGTTGTTGGTTGCCTCCCTAACTTTACTCTCAATGTCTGTATAATTGTACATCACATTTTGAGCCTTCCTGAAATACTTCTTGGCATCATAAAGTGACAGATTAGCTAAAGTGTCTTCCAAACTCATTGTGTTATTATAAATTTTTATTTGTGTATTCCTTGTTCACTTAGTTAAAAAATAATTTAATAAAGATTACTTTATTATTGCTAAAATCAAAATCTTATTGTATTTGTTTCTCAAGCCAAAAAAACAAAAAAGTAATATGAGTATAATAATATTAAATATAGAATCTTTCTGTTAGAAAAAAAAAAAAAAAGCACTTCTGAATGTTATAATATCTATCTGTTTCTTATGGTATACCTGTTAAAATCGATAGAAGAGAAGAACAGAAGGTGATTCCACGTTGCTCTGGTGCGCTTTTCGATTTTCTTCTTTCTCTTCCTTCGCTCCCCTTTTCAAGCATTGTGTACGAGTAATATAAGACGTGTACTATGATAAATTAGGTATCATGATGATAAAATGGAGATGTTATAAACTTACAATAACTTATAATAACATGTTAACTGAAATTCTAAAATTGTTTTTTAAACAATATTTACAAGGTAATATTTATATATATAGAAAAAAAAGATTCGATTGAAATTACTCCTTGATCTCACCGGATTCTTCAACGACAATCTTGGCTCTTGGAGCACCGGACATGGTACCGTAACTTTCGATGGTCTTGACGATATCCATACCCTTAGTTACTTCACCAAATACAACGTGCTTGCCGTCTAGCCATGGGCATGGCACAGTGGTGATGAAGAATTGGGAGCCGTTGGTGTTTGGACCTGCATTAGCCATGGACAACAGACCTGCCTTGTCGTGCTTCTTGGTGAAGTTTTCGTCTGCAAACTTGTTACCGTAGATGGATTTACCACCGAACCCGTTGGTTAGATCGGTGTCACCACCTTGTAGCATGAATTGTGGAATGATACGGTGGAATGGAACACCCTTGTAACCCCAGCCTTTCTCACCGGTACATAGTGCTCTGAAGTTTTCAGCAGTCTTTGGAACAACCTCATCATATAGCTCGAATTCAATACGACCAATACGGGAACCGTTGACAGATGGTTCAAAGTAAACTTTCTTGCCGAACTTGGCAGCAGTGGAGGACAATTGTCTCCTTTGGGCAGCAAAACTTCTCATAAACATATTCAATTAATTTAGTATTTTTTTTCTTCTTGTCGTACCAGTATCGATATTATAATAGTAAAATTGAGTACTTTGCAGTCGTAGTGGCTTAATCTTTTTATTTTTTTTTTTATTCTTGCTTTCCTACAGCCTGATTCCCACCACCCCCGCACCAAAAAAAAAACTAAACTTAACTCAAAGCCAGGACATGTTTAATCACGTGTATATTGTAATACAATTACAGTGCAATATATATATGTAAGATTGTATAGTGAGATGTCATGTTGTTGTTTTTAAAATTCATATTTTTTTATTTCATTTATATCTATATATTTAGATAATTGATGATCTTTTATAAAAGTAGATTGAAAAAAAAAAAAAAAAATGAATTAATTCATTGACAAATAGTAGTCAATCAAATCAATCCATAAAAAGAAAAATTTTTTATAGGTGTTTATCAAACCATTTAACACTTGCATGTTTCACAAGCACAGCTAGTGCATTTGCACTCTGAGGATGCAGAGTTGGTGCATTCACAATTGGTCTTGGAGGCACAGTTGCAATTGTTTTCACAAGCGCATTTAGCACAGGCACAAGCATAGTTAACTGGGGCAGACATTATTGAATTATTTGTTTTTTAGTTGTTGTTGTTGTTTTTGTTATTATATTTCTTTATATTGATGAGAGATAGATGATATTTACAAGAATTTTACTTGCCTTTATATATTAATTCATTGTAGGTTATAAAAAAATGAAATATCACAATTACCGATCAGCAAAATTATCTACACTCATTGCATTTCTCGATAACATAGAACATATAGGGCACCATAAGATCAATACAGCAATAACAAAAATGGTAATACCAATACTAATTATACACCTACAAAAAAATCAGCATTAATCACGTCAGCTAAAAAATTTCTACTGAATACAGCAATTTTCCCTGTCCGTTCGGGTACAAAATTACACAGAAGGTGACGTAGAACGGGGTGTGGAAATCAATTTAATATTGCTGATTTACGACATAAGACCACATTGCTAATTGATAGCAGTTGAGTGACTATGATGACATTGAATTGATAAATGACTATATACTGTTATTCTATTACAGCTAAAATATCTTATATATTTTTGTTGAATATTATGTTGAAGAGGTGTTAATCCAGCTTCAGTTCTTTTTCTTTCTCCTTTTCTAGTGGTGTTTCTGCTTGTCTCTTCTTGCTCTCTAATTCTTCTACAACTCTCTTGTCTGCTGTTACACCGTTAACTGGTCTAAAATAAGGTTGACATCTCCAGTAAGGAATTGTCTTGTAAGACCCGCCCCACAATTGCTTTTCAAGCGTTGTGACACTGTCGTCTATATCTGGGTTTTCGTATATCTTTCGTACTGTTTCCTCCACTGGTACCACAACTTTTTGTTCCCATTCATCAAGGCTGGATTTTGCATTTAATGCTGCGATGTTGCTTCTAATATCGGTGTGGTGAGGTAGAAAAGGCCTTAACAGTTTGAAGAAATGGCTTTTCATGGCTTTTCTGGAGGCAAGAGAGTCATGACACTCATTTTTGATGATTTCGAAGTATTCCCTCGCCAGTTTGTCTACTCTTGGGAATGTTTTATCCTTGTCGTTAATATATTCGACGTTGAAAACACCTGGATTGTAAAGATTTCCCTCAGCACTCATAACGGCATCACAATTTATGTATTCACTACATCTGTCGATGTCCTCTGGATACAAGATATTACCATTGGCGAAGAATACCGTGTCTGTTCGTAAGTTCTCTCTCAGGTACTTTATAATGTCCCAATCGGCCAACCCTGTCTTTTGGCCCTTCTGTTCCCGTAGTCTACCATGTACAGTTAGGAACTGGGCACCGGCATCTAAGACCATCTTGGCGTAGTCTAGAGTCTTTTCTTGTTCTGGAAAGACACGAATCTTTGCAGTAACTGGTACCTTCAAGTTTTCGTGCAAAGTTCTGATCAATTTATGGATTAAATCCCATTCTTCCATCAAAAAAGACCCGTAGTGACCTTTTTTTGCGATTCCTTGTGGACATCCAAGGTTTAAATCAACGGCATCACATTTATCTTCAACCATCTTAGCTGCCTCCAGTAGATATTCTGGATCGTTAGCACAAAATTGTACTATCAAAGGCCGGTCGAGCTCGGCATCACCATCTAAGTCGCACCACATTTCTTTCCTGTACTTTTCGGAAGTTGCAAATAATTTAGCATGGAACATTGGTGTATAGCATAATGTAGCACCATACCTTCTAGATAGGACTCTCCATGCAAGTTCCGACTGATCAACCATCGGAGCAACAATCCTGGTTGGTTTACCGATCTTTTCAAAAAGTTCTCTACCTTTCAGCTTTTGATCAACCATTTTAATACTGATTAGATTTTGTTTGTTTAACTTAGAAAACAAATGTTTGGGGAATACAGATGACAACAACTTTGCAAAAAAAAAAAAAAAAAAAAAAAA
>JAJLXT010000008.1:0-33628 GCA_030571395.1 Nakaseomyces sp. UFMG-CM-Y6046 | reverse complement strand
AGCCCGTAGCAAATCATAAACTTTCGGATAATGAAGAAAACAGCGATGAGTTGTGAAGCAATGTGGTACCTTAAGCAGAAGGGAATAATGTAAATAGGAAAAAAAATATTAAGCTATTCAATATAGTTATATTAAAAACGGTAATCTATAAATTAATTAATTTTATTTTTTTATCAAAATGCCAAAATATCGAGATAACTGATGTGCGAAGTAAAATAAAAACCAAAGGGTACGATAATTTTATAAGTTGATTTAAATAGAGAATAAACCGGTAACAACAATGAATGAAAAATAACAGTACTATCGAACATAATTTTTTTTTTATAAATTCTATCGTTTATGCGTTTATAATAACATTGATTTTTCTACCGATTTATCCATGTGGATAGCTCTGCATTGTAGAGCAAGAGCAAATAAAATAGCAATAGGCCAGACTGGCGCATCACCAAGAATTCTCACACCGAAATATAATGATCTGGTAGACATACGAGATTTACAGATGACTTCAATAGTTTCCTTTATATCTCTATCTGGTTTTGTAGCATTTTCAATATATTCTTCATCAAGAGCACCGACATCGAGAGCACCATTTGCTTGCTTTCTCAAAAACTGGGAGTAAGTTTGAGATTCTTGATCCATGGTAGACAAATGGTCTTCTACCTTCTTCAACACTTTGAAAGCCTTGAACCACAAGATTCTATCCGACACCTTTAGATTTGGGTTGGAATTGTTATTAGCAGCAATTCCAGAAGACCAATCTTCAAGATGTTTCATGTACTCAGCAATAATTAGAATAGCTGAGAAAATACAGGTAATACTGAAAATTGGGGTACCTCCATTACCACGGTTCTTCAACACACTGGTCGTAGTAACCCAGAAGTCGATTATATTGACAGCGTATCCGGTACTTTCTCTTAGTGATTCCCAATCGCAGCATATTTGTTCCATGATTTCGTTCATACCAACCCAGTTGTGCAACCAGATTTGTTTCATGACTGGAGTCAAATCAATACATTTCCTAATTAGAGCAAAAGAATGTAATGGGATAACAAGTCTCATAGCGGGATCATTATTAATGATTACGATATTTTCATTGGTTGGTACTAGCAAACCGCCATTCTTTATATACATTGCTTCCCAATGTTTTAACATAACAGATATCATTGGTCTGGCAGACATTCTCCATTTAGCATCATTCAAAGGAATGTTGTTACCATTTTCGTGTCTGATTGTATTTCTTTCAAGGAAAATCTTTTCATGAACAGTGATCAATAGTGACAACAAAGTCTTCTTTGAGACCTTAGTGTTATCGTAAACGTATTGACTACCATTTGATAGATACATCATACAGTTGGCATAATTAGCTTCACCGTTAGATAACTCGATCAAAGAAAACTTAGAATCCAGAACAACATTGTATTTGTTCAATTTGGCAGCCCATTCGATAGAGTTTGGACAAGTATATAAACTTTCATGGAAGCATGGTACACCGCAATTCAAATCAATAGAGTGGAAGCAGCACTCAAGACCAACCAGTGAAGTGAACAAATTCGAGATAATCAGTACAACATGACAAGTTCTAATTCTAGTTTGAGCAAGAATAAAGTATTGGAAGTCTTTCTCCAGTTGCTCTGGAGTAGAATATTGTTCACTGTACTTAGCAAAGCTTGAAGGGTTGTGTTGATAATCTAAAGCATGGTTGCTTGCAATTGGTGGTTGACAGAAGTTTTCTAGTGGAAGGTTCAAATTCGTTTTCTTGATCAATTTGATCAAGGTCATTAATTGAGTGTTCATACTTCTAGCAATATTTAGGTCATCGCTAAAAATACCAATGAATGTTAGAAGAACCAAAGATTGAATTAACCATAGAGGAGTTGCCTTTTGGTTCTTCCTAGTTTGTTCCAAATATTCTCTGACATTATGTCTGGTGACCTTACACAAGATCATGGCGTGGTTAGAATGGTATGCATACAATGCACCAACCATAGCCACACTCAATAAGAAAGAATAATTTTCAGCCGATGGAATAAATGAATGCAAGTGAACAAATGAAAAGTATGGGTGAAATTCTCTTTGATATAAGTTGATATAATGATTTAGTTCGTTAACGGTTGGGAACATAGCAGACGTCAAATTGTTCTTTTGGACAATTTCATCTCTAAAGCTATCATTGAAGAAAGACAAAGGTGGTTTTGAAGATTTTGGTTTCTTGTGTAATGGTTCCGTGTTGGCTCTTGGAGAAGTGGTTAATGATGACGATGCAGATGATGGGTTTGAGAAGAGAGCGTTACTTGTAGAATTGACGTTTTTACGGAATAATTCGATTTGTCTGGAGGTGAATAAAGAAGAAACAGATCTTTCTAAAGCAGCACCAATATCTTCTTCTTCCAAAGGACGTTTGTTCATATTATTTGGTAGTCCGTAATTGTCAATGTGCGCATTGAATAAGTTCTTGAAATCATTGAAATCGGACCTCTTTCTTTTATTGGAAGCATTATTGTTACCTTGGCCTGGAGAAGGAGAGAAATCCAACCCTTCAGGTAGAGACTGCAATGGAGATGCAGTGCCATTCCCTAATTTTGCCAAATTTGTGTTAGAAGTTAAAGCAGATGTTGTGTTAGAAGTGACATGGCTTCCGATTAGGTTCTGTTTGGCAAACTCATTATCACTTTGTGTAGTTTCATCAGGATTATTTGGATGGAAGAAACCAATGTCATTGAAATGATCAACATCTAACTCGAATTGTTTCTCCAGTTGTGAATCTTGGATGAATTTGGATAACCAATCTTCATCTGGAGAACTTGTTCCCTCACTGGTTTTGGAGTTGTTTCCAACGTCTGGTATGCTCATTGGGGACTTGATACTTTGACCATCTATCTTGTAATCCGGTTCTGTTACATCATTGGTTGTAAAAGTTGCTCTCTTCTTTTTATCTCTTGGTGAAGTCATATCAAATATATCATGGTATGACTCGCCCTTCCAATTCTTGTAGTTGAACAAATCCAATTCAGAAGTATTGTTGTTTGGTTTAATAAAACCCTTTGAACCACCCATAGAGGAGCCCATAGTAACGATATCTGTCAAGATTTGGTGTGATGGTCCGCTATTCAGGAAATTGGCAGCAGAATTGCCAGGAACAGAGAACATGGAGCTTAACGCAGCAGCCAAAGATGCGGAGCTGTTAGCATATTTCAAGTTCTGGTTTCCTTTATTGTCATCCATATTCTGAGGCACCACGTTGTCGACAGTGTGTGCCTTCTTCATACCATTTATGAAATCTAAACGTTCGTCTGGTTTACTGTCCAGAGTATTCTGTAGAAGTCCCATAGCCTGATTAGAGTCGTTTCCAGCCCCGTTATTCTGGTCGTCTCCAAACAAGGCAGGTGGTAAATCCAATGGTTCGAAATCCATTGTACCGGTTTCCATAACTTTTCTGATAAGCTCCTGTGCGGTCAGTTGTGGTGTAGAGAAACCAACCAAGTGTGGTACACCTTCGCCTATGTCGTCTATATATTCTCCATTGTTGTTTGTGGCGTTGGTGTTGTTTTCGTTATCGTGACCATCCATAGTGGATGCGTTATCAGGGAAGTAAGTAAACGCACTTGACGCTGAGAAAGAGGCGTGTCTTCTGTTTCTAGACACTGGCACGGCCAAGTTATTCGTCACAGGGTTGACATTCACATTCATGTTCATGTTCATATTCATATTCATATTCATATCCATATTCATATTTGAATTTGTATCGTTAATGTTGTTGTTGCTCCCACCATTATTTACAGAAATCACTGGAGAGTTCGTAATGCTACTCTCGCTGCTTGATACCACTGCACTGGCATTGTCCTGTTGTTTTGAGCTAGCTTTCTTCCTCTTCGTAGTCTTCTTGGCACCAGAGGCAGAACCGTTCCCATTTGACAGTGAACTCTTGGCATCCTTTCTCAGTTGTGCTGTGGTCTTGGCAAGCGGGTTACTTGGAGTGGGCAGGATGGTGGCTCTATTACCTGAGACCTTAATAATATTATCATTCAAAACCGAGTCAAGGTTCTTCTTCTTCGTGCTCTCCACAGAGTTCATACTATTATTATTGTTGTTGTTGTTCATGTTGACGATATTACTGTTATGGCTATTGTTGTTGTTGTTGAAACAGTTACTGTCAGCTGGAGATACACTACCTGTCCTACTACTCCCACCACTACTTGTATCTAGAGTCCCGTCCTGTGCCTTTGAAACCAGAGTAGGATGCAGCTTATATTGATGACGCAACACCAGGTCTCTCCTGGCAAAACATCTCCCACAGAACACGCAAAGAAAGGGTTTCTCGTTTGTGTGAGCTCTCTGGTGTCTCTTCAAATGCTCTAACCTTACAAACCCACGGGTACAAATCGGACATAGATGAGGTCTTGGTTTATCTGTCTTTATAGTCCTTGATTTCTTGGGTATCGGCATGAAAGTACCGTCATCCTGTTGTATAGATGTTTCCACCGACATTATTAGTCTTGTAGATGTGTGTGTGTGTGTGTGTGTGTGTGTGTGTGTGTGTGTGTGTGTGAATACAAAAGAGACTGTAGTAATCACAATACTAATAATAATACAATATATTAGGAATAAAAAAAAAACAATACCAATAATAAAAAAAAAAATAAAACAAATCAAATGTATTAAACAAATAAAGAAATAAAGAAATTCTCTGGTTGCTTTTCCAGAGATAAAAGAAAGTTTCTTTTGAAAGAATTATTTATTAAAGAAAGAAAGAAAAAAGATTGACTTTTATGGAAAGTAAGAAGACACATTGAAGACACATTGTTCTGAACTCACTTACACCTACACACACACACACACAGAGAGAGAAAGAGAGACACATAACACATTATTACAAGCGAGACTTACAGAGAAGAGACTTAAGAAGTTGGCATGTTTTGATTGTTTACACTACATAAAAAACAGACGATCAAAGAAAAAAAAATTTTCCATCACACGCACACAGAGAGAAAGAAAGAAAAAAAAAAAAAAGAAACAAAAGAAGACGGCTAAAAAATAAGTGCGATTGTCTAGGAATGGGTATTATATTGCTGTGTTAGTATTGTTTACTATATATTGTATTCTGTATTCTGTATTGTTTACTCTATTGTGTATTCTGTAGTGGTGTGTTGTATGGTAGTGTTGTATGTTGTACAGCAGACATAGTATATCTAATTTCAGTGTACTGTAACTGTACTCTAATGCTGTATGGGACTGGGTAGAATTACTGTGCAAAGAAAAAAAAAAAAAAAAAGCATTCTCTTTGTTTTTTGCACAGAAACACACGCAGAAATTATATACATGTGTGTGTTCCTCTCTCTCTCTCTCTCTCTCTATGCCCAGCACACACACACACGCCTCCATATATATATCTCTAAAAGGAGATTACGTCATATTGCGCCCTGTTCCACGGATCACAGACAAACCGTTGTACAGGAAATCTCTCTCTTTCGTTTCTTTGCTTTTGTTTTTTTTTTCTTTCTTTCTATTCAATATTATATTGTACGTACATATTCACCATACTATTTCCGTATAACATTATTACTATCGATTTATTTTTTTCACGGACCAATGAGGATCGAGGAGGTGTGGTGTGTGGTGTGTGGGTGTGGGTATTCCATATCTAGTATATTCCAATTTTCAGTGTGTTGGGAGTGCGGGTAAGTTTCTTTATTGCTGGTTCTATTCGGAAGGGGGGGGGGGAAGGGAGGCATGGGTTTGAAGGTTTCAATTTTTATTTTTTTTTTTACTATGTGTGTTTATTGTGTATTTGATATGTTATTGATATACACCTTGTACATATATATTATCAGTATAATAATACTATATCCACACATAACAGATACACTTACTGAAGATTACTGAAACGATGATTAAGAGATTTGCTTTCCCTGTGGTTAAATATTACTGGCCGTTCTTTGTTAGTGGTGCCGCTGTGTACTATGGTGTTAGTAAAGCTGCTGATGCAATGGCAAGCAGTGAACAGTACATCAATGATCCAAGAAATCCAAGATTCCAAAAGGGTGAGAAGCCTTTGTAAGATAGGTTAAAAACTAAACAAAAATTTTTTTGAAGAGTTTGTTTTTACTTTTTTTCCAATATACATCCCCTCACATACACAACTCATTTATTCCCCCTTTTTTCTATTCATTTTTATTTTAATATTCGATTGACTTCACTCTATCCTTACATTTCATATTTTTTTTTCCATCTATCCACTTGTATATACATATACAAAAATAAGAAAATATAGCAATAAAAAAAATATACAAAAAGTAATACATTTTATTATTGAGATTAAGTTTTTTTCTCTTCATGTTATTCTATGTACATATGATACTATGCTCTCTTGCTGTGTGCGTGTATGTGTGTGTCTCTCTCTCTCAACATTTGTTTATTGCTGATTGGAATATACGGGTTAGTGTTTTTATGTTCTCTAACCCAATGCATACCCTGATGAAATATCTGGGTTGTGTTGGTGTCTTGGGGTCATTGTCGGTATCTGTGTGGCGGAACGCGCTGACCATGGTTACTTCGTTCCCACCAAGTAACGGCGTACCCTTATGTATATGTTCTAGTGCGTTGTAGAACCGCGAGGCAACACGTTCCTCGGAAAACTCAAGTGTGAATATCCCACCGTACCCGCAGTCCTCACGCGCGTACTTGATCATATCGTAGTACCCGTTGTCCCTCCATATCGTGTCGTTCAAATACATGATGGATTTGAACAATGTACCCTCGTGCGACGCTAGTACCTTTTGGATGAGATACTCCGTAGTGTAATTGATCTTGATGTTACGGTCGTGCCACCTGGAAGACCCCTTATCGAGCAGGATCATGTCCTCGACCCACAATATCGTACCTGTAGTCGAAGTCAGGTTGCGTAAGTAAGGCTGTGGAATCCCTGTTGATAACTGGGATTCTGTAAGTTCCTCGTTCATCTTATCCAAGAAGAACTCGTGCATTCTGGGGGACCGTTTCTTGCTGATGATCATGGCACCACCGTTGGCCTCGGTATTGGTGAATCTATTCAAAAGCGAAGTGCATAAGATATCACCATACTTTAAAATGTTACAATTTAGGACACCAGATCCCGCTGTGACATCATAGATAATTGGGAAAACAAACAGATCAGATAGATCCTTCAGTCTCTCAAGATCTATTAGTCCTATTTGTGGGTTACTTGGAATCTCGGTAAACAGGCCCAGAATCTGTTCACCAGAGTTCAACAGCACCTCTAAGTCATCTAACGTCTCAGACATACCCTTTTTATTATTAATTATTATAGTTTCATTAAATTCTTTCATCATATCTATATTGTCCTTGGTTAGCTCACCCAAAAGGACCATTCTCTTGTAATTGTTCCCATTACTCATGTCATTTTCAGTTTGAAATCTTAACCGGCTCATTTTCATTAAGTCATATTCCAACAAGTACCTCTGTGCAGTATATATTGAAGCCATTCCTGTTGGGAAAATAAAAACATCGTCATTGAAATCAATCTCACTTTGGATATCACTATTATGGTTTAGACTGCCAGGACCAAGAAAAGTTGCAGAAGCATTATTGGAATTGTCGGGTAAAGGTGAGTCTATTGGGGTATTGCTAACATCCATTTCAATTGGTTCGGCTGGTACTAAAGACACGAATTGATCGTCTTCTTCGCTATCTGTCTCGTTTCCAAATGCGGCTTGAAAATTGTCTTCGTCACTCTCGTCATCACAGGAATCATCAAACCCAGACAAGCTAGTTCTAATCAAATCTTCATCGATCTGAGACATCTGTTGGGGATTGTTACTATCATTGGATCGTACAGTATCTAAGAAAGTGGGCTCTACACTATCTTCATTTTGGAAATGGTAATTCCCTTCATCGTATTCATCTTGTGTGTCCAACGAGTGCGCCACTAGCCTCTTCCTGATGTTTTGAATAGCTCTTGTTGCCAAAGTGAAGTTCACTTGGGATCTTTTGGCTGGGGTTTGATCCTTATTCTTAGCTGGAAAGCTAGAAAATGATGACCTTTCGGCGATGAATAGCTCGTTTAAGACGTATTCGGCCAGCCTCGGTGACACAATTTCTCCAGACAGCCTCCAATACTTTCGTACCAAGGGGAACAATTTCTCTGAAACAAACACCACAGCTATCTTAAATTCACATTTCCACTTCATCTCCTCTACATTATTGGGTTTTGAAGTAGCCAGTTGTAAGATACGTACCTTAGGGGCCACTTGGGTCCTCTCCCGAATAAACTCCCTGCACCGCTTAGCTACCCCATATGAAGGGAAACATAAGCACCTTTCATTCTCCTTGGCATACTTGTTATTCAATACATCGCAGAGTCGTTTGACAGATTTATGTAAACACCAACGTGGATAGCCATTTGACTCATTCTCGTTATCGAACTTTACACTCTCGGCTTCCTCATCATATTTGATAAAATCCTCCCAAGTGGCTAACGGCCTCGAATACTCTATCACTGCCCTTTGCATGATCATGTTTGGTCTGTTTCTGGTTTCTTTTTATCTTTGCAGGAAGTTCTTATTCTTGTTCTTTTATCTTCTCTCTCAAAAAAAATAGAATATAATGATGATTATACTCTTTTATAATTTTGCAAGTAATAATTATTCTCGTCCTCCACTTCCTTCTCTCGATATAATTCTCTAATCCTTTTTTTTTTTTCTCTTGATTTTTAACAAGATTGTCCTTATTTATTTTGGCCCCATGTACACAATTTTTTGTGTGTCAGTGTGTCTTAATAATTCTTTTTTCTAACAAAACCTTTGTTTTTTTTTTTCAATTTTTTTTTTTAGCATTTGCTCATCTCGAGGGGACTTACACACACACAGACACACACACACACACACACACACAGACACACACACACACACACACACACAAACACACACACACACAGAGATACACACACACACAGAGATACACACACAGACGATGGATGACGACAAACTTGAACAAAGGATATTTTTAAATTTATATGGGATACGATACGGCTGCTACGGTGTTATCTGTGTGAGATGTTTTGGTGGTAAGAGAGAAATGAGAGGGAGATGTTTTGGTGGTAAGAGAGAAATGAGAGGGAGATGTCCTGCTATAGGTAATACACAACCTTGACATCATCTTCTCTTCAACAACTGATTTTCCATTTGTGTAGGTACATTTGTAATAAACTTTTGTTGGTTTGTTTTTTTTCGGGTATTATCTTTTTTTTGCCTGTAGTTGTGTCGTTTAATGGAGAAGAGGGGAGGGGGGGGGGAGGTGGCTTATCTTTTGATCCTATTATAAGGTTATGCAAAACCAAAGAATGATGTAGGTGCATGTTTCAATCTTGGTTTCTTCTTGGGTCTTGGCATGGGTTTTGAGGTTGTTGGTTTCCGGTGTGTGATCTTGTATAGTGATGCCCGTGTTTTGATAATGTTAGTAGATCTAGTGTTGTAGGTGGGTCTCCTGGTGATGGTGTTGTCTATTCGTAAAGAGATGTTGTGATCTATGTCAAGGTTCGTGTTCCTAATCATTATATCATTCTCGTCCAGAGGTGTGAGTATCTGTCGTAAAGATGGTACCTGTGATACGTGCTCAGGATCTAACTTACACTCCAGGTACTGTAGACTGGGCACAGCGCATACTAGTTTGAATATCTCAAGGGCATTGTCACATAACGGTATTCTTAACAACCGGAGATCTGTCCACTTCTTGTCTTGGTGTGCACGTAACCTCTCGATCCAGAACCTTATCGTACGCGCCTCAATTGGACACAGCACCGTGACACTTCTCAAATGTGCAACATCTACCAGCGCAAGTGTATCTTCGTAGTCTTTGAAATCGTGAATTATCAGCTGTAGCGCCATCGATTCTTGTTCAGACGTGGTTGTAATGGGAAAGATATTCAATAAGTCACGCACACAAAACTCCCGGACATTGACCTGTTGTGCAAAGTAGTATGTAACCGTACCAAACGCAACAAACATTGACAAAGAGTCCTGCTTCAACTCGATCATGTAGTCATATATCATCGTCACCAGCTCATCGCGCGGAACAACATCTAAAACCCGCTGCACATGATGTATCGATACAGGAGAACCGCCCAGTAACTTGGCAACTTCAAAGCAACAGCGTCTAGTCAACGCCATATAACATGGATACAGACTCTACAGTGAACTACTACACATGTTATGCAAGATTGCACTGAAATCTAATTATTTCAATAGAATTAATTGAAAAAAAAAAAAAAGGGTCACCCTGCTGTTTCTTATATTTAAAGGGTGAAAAAAAAAAAAAATAGAAGCTTTAGCAAAAAAAAAAATAGGTGACACACACAGTAAGGGAAAACAATCAAATTTTGAATGGCAAAGAGCTGTTTTAAATGGATTTAATTGAAAGTGCTTTCTTCCTACTATTATAGAATCAATTCCCCTAAGATCAAGGAAAAATATAATATATATATAACTTTTTGTTTTGTTTCTATTCTGAACAGGTAAGATAAAAAAAATTCTACAAATAAAAACGAAGCAAAAAAATGTCTACAGTGCAGGAGTTGCAAGTCCTTGGAGGGCGTCGTAACTTTGTGTTTAAGAACTGGGCAGGTATTTACTCTGCCAAACCAGAATGGTATTTTCAACCATCTAGTGTTGACGAGGTTGTTGCTCTCGTTAAGGCTGCCAGAGAGAAGAAGAAGACCATTGTCACTGTGGGATCTGGTCATTCTCCCAGTGACATGTGTGTTACCAATGAATGGATGTTAAATTTGGATAAATTGAATAAACTGATGGATTTTGTTGAAAGCAAGGACAAGAGCTATGCCGATGTTACTGTTCAAGGTGGTATGAGGTTGTATCAGATCCATGAAGTGCTGAGGTCTAAGGGCTATGCTATGCAAAGTTTGGGTTCGATCTCTGAACAGAGTATCGGTGGTATTATCTCCACTGGTACACACGGTTCTTCTCCATACCATGGCTTGGTTTCTTCCACTATTGTAAACTTGACCATTGTTAATGGTAAGGGTGAAGTTTTGTTTCTGGACAGTGAATCTAACCCTGAAACTTTCAGGGCAGCACTACTTTCCCTTGGTAAGATTGGTATTATTGTTGGTGCCACTGTTCGTGTGGTTCCTGCTTTCAACATCAAGTCTACCCAGGAAGTTATTAAGTTCGAAACTCTTTTGGAAAAATGGGACACTCTGTGGACTTCTTCTGAGTTCATTAGAATTTGGTGGTACCCTTACACCCGTAAGTGTGTGCTATGGAGAGGTGTCAAGTCTACTGAACCACAGACTAAACCAAGATATTCCTGGTGGGGGTCTGCCGTGGGTAGATTCTTCTACGAGACCTTGCTTTGGATCTCTACAAAGGTGTACCCTGCCTTCACTCCATATGTAGAAAGATTTGTCTTCAAAAGACAATACGGTGATGTTGAAACTCTTGGTAGTGGTGATATTGCCGTACAAGACTCTGTCTCTGGTTTTAACATGGACTGTTTGTTCTCTCAATTTGTTGATGAATGGGGTTGTCCAATGGATAACGGTTTGGAAGTCTTGAGATCTCTGGACCACTCCATTACTCAAGCTGCCGCTAACAATGAATTTTATGTTCATGTTCCAGTTGAGGTGCGCTGTGCTAACACCACTAGACCAAAGGAACAACCTGATACAGCTTCTCGTACCAAGACTAGTCTTGGTCCCGTATACGGTAACTTACTGCGCCCTTACTTGGATAACACTCCTTCCCAATGTGTTTACGCACCAATCTCCAATGTTACAAACAGTCAATTGACTCTATATATTAATGCTACCATTTACAGACCTTTTAAGACCAATGCACCAATTCATAAATGGTTCACCTTGTTTGAAGATACTATGTCTGCTGCTGGCGGTAAACCACATTGGGCCAAGAACTTTTTGGGCTCTACTACTCTATCAGCTGGTAAGATCAAGAGTGAATCTGAATACGATGATTATGAGATGAGAGGTATGGCCAAGAAGGTTAAGGAATGGTATGGTGACGATCTTGAACAATATAAGAAGGTTAGGAGACAACAAGACCCAGAAAATGTCTTCTTGATGAACAAGGATTGGGCCCTAATTAACGGTATCATTGATGAAGATGAATACTGATTTTGAAAACATTCTTTTCTTTTAAACTAAGTTCATTCTATGTCATTAAAAAACCCCAATAAAAAAAGAAGAACACTGTTCTTTCTTGGGAAATAATTCTTAAACAAACTTCAGTTGTTTTTTTTCTCTACCTCAATAATTGTAAAAAGTTGAAAATAGACCTTAGTTATACTCTAATATATATATATATATCTTGTTAAATAATACCTTAAATAAATAATAAAAAAAAGAATATATATATATATATGTCTCAAAACAATTTTCAATGTTTTAGTCGTGAATCCGGACATTTTTTGATACGACGATTATCAAATCGAACAGAAATACAATTTAACAGTACTGAGATAAAAAAAAAAAAATTATGCAGTTTATTATATATAGTATGCAAATATGCAATTGTTCATTATTTATCAATTATAGAAAATAATCATACATAATCAATTATCATTTACCTCGCTCAAAGAAAGAGCAATTGCAAGTTGAAGCTCTTCGTCATCAATTTCTTGCTGAGTACGAGTGTCCCCCATATCGTGGGAAGCAGATTGTGAGGTTAAGGGTCCATCGGTCAATGTTCTTCTTTGAATTCTTCTGCTTTGTCTTTGCTGTTCCTCTCTATTGGTTTGCTCTACCGCAGCAACAAAGTCAGCGTCATCTTCCATATGCAATGCGGTTTGAACTTCATCTTGCAGTTCTTGTAAACGTAAAGACTCAGCAATTGCTAACCTCATCTGTTCTTCTTCGTCTACATCAGCAGAGTCATTATTTGAAGCAGTTGTATTTGGATCTGTTTCAGAAATACCTGACCCACTTGTAGTATTTTGAGATTCCAATAATGCAATTCGTAATTGGATATCCTCATCATCTCCATCCATATCCCCACCATATGCCTCCAAGAGTCTTTGATTTTCCATATCTCTTTGTTCTTCTAGTTTAACCTTTTCATTGTACATTTGCATCTCGGAATTTAAGGTTTCGTTCCACTTGTTGCTTCTCAAGCGACTCGACGAATGTGACTTCTTTGAATGTTCCGATCTCTCATCATCATCAGGCAGATATTGAAGGTAGTGTACAACATTACCACTACTTACAATCATACGGCCTTGGGTGACTTTAAGAAACTGAGGAAGTTTGTCAGTCTTTTGAACAGTTTTCACTAGTTCACCAGAGAGGACATCATGTATTTGGATTGTTCCAGAAAGTGCACATACCAAAACCAAATTTGTGATTTGTGCAGCATGGACGTGCTCCTCAAATTGGAAAACACGCAGAGGTTTAATTTCCTGATACACACTTTCTGATTCCATCGTCACGAAATTCACCTTTCTAATGTTAACGATCAGAAACCTGTTCAACGATGTAGATACAGCAATGAAACAACCATCGCCACCAGCCAGCTGAGAATCCTGTTCTCTTCTAGCAGTTTCATCATCAATGACAATATCAGTGATCTCTTCTACTGGGTCTTTGATCTTTAGGACTTTAACCTGACCAAAGTCCTTGGTCAAATTCAAAGATATCAGAAAAACAGATTTGAGATCCGCCATAATTAAGGTCATGGACCCGAAGTCTACTTTGAAGAAGTGTATCGGGAGTTTCTTGTTTGTGAGCGGGTCCCTAGGGATATCTATAGAGTGGACCTTTTCCATATCTTCTATCACATATATGTTATTTTCATCAAGTGCTATCGTCAATTTCTTGTTGACAAGAGACAGTCTCAAGATCGGGTCGTTACCAAATTTGAGACTCTTATACTTCTTAGTTTCCAGCCACCAAATAATCTCACCGTTCTCAGAGCCACTCACGGACCAGTCCTTTGTGGTGGAGTCTATCATTGTAGGATTAGCGGTCGCGATGGCGGTGACGCACGCCGAGTGTGACGAATCAAACTCTGTTACTGGTTGCAGGTAGGACTTGTTCGTCAGCAGTTTACCAAAGACCCTACCGTCAAACCTCCCGAACACCGCGGCGTTAATATTGTAATGCATGGTAGAACACCCCTGCGGGGTAGTACACGGGATATAAGATATCCTGTTCTTAATCTTACTACGCCTCGACTGTAGTTGCACCAAGGTGATGATCCCGTCGTGGTAACATGCCAACTTCGGATACTGGAATATCAGGTCTTCTATCACCTGCACCTGTGGCCCAGTGATGCCGTTATTGTGCACACTAAGCCTGTGCTGGTAAGGTGTCGGCGATATATTATACTTGGTCTTGATCAGTCTGTTATGTTTCCACTCCCTGAGCCCTCTCACACGTTCTATATACTCATTACTAAACTTGTGACTCTTCGAGAACGAAGGAAAATTACAAGTCTGCAATCTAGTCATAAACAGGTTCTTCCACAGCTCCTCATCGTTAATCAGCGCATAAAACCTGTGAGACAGGCTCTGCAACACGTACAGGTCCTTCTCATCCAAGTAACTGAATATATTGATTAGAATCTCAGGCGGCAGCTCCTCAAACAGCATTTTTTTTTTTTTTTTAATTCGTCAAAAGCTGTTGGCAAGAGCACAGTCTCTTCTCTTTATTAGAAGACAATATTCCTTTTTAAAAACACACACCCCATCTTCTTCTAAAATAAGCATCTGCTAATAATATTTTTAGTATTTTGCCATCGAAGGGGAAAAGAAAAACTTAAAAAAAAAAATATAATGGAAAAAAAGGAGGTCCCTACAGGAATTGAACGGATGTATGGGATAATACCCAAATCCATCAATTCAACCCGCCGTTCGAACCCCGACCGTTGCAATTTTTCAAAACTAAGTTTACCCGGAGACAAGCAAGTTTTTATCAAAAAAAAAAAAAGGGCAAAACGCACGGAGAGTAGGGGATTTAAGGGAGTTTACGAGTGTGTAGGTGTATATATGTTGAGGTCGTCTGGTGTTTACCCTGTCATCGAGAGTCTCGAGAGTCTCGAGAGAGAGAGAGAGAGAGAGAGAGAGAGAGAGAGAGGACAAGGAGAGGTTTGTACGGCTGATTGTCTGGAGTAGTCCGTTCTGTTCCCCCCCCTGTACCGTTACGCTCGGTCTCTCTCTCGGTTGCATCGGATATTATGGATGGTGATTGCTAATACATAGATATGTACTTAGAACAAATATTGAAGTTTACAATAACTACAATAACTACAATTAATATAAAGATCATTTTCTTAAACACCGTTATATATTTGTTATAGAGATGTATGTAATTTTTTTCGGGTAATAGTTTTTTTTAATGGGGAGTCCCCATTTGGTTATATTATACTGCCTCTGCCTCTGCCTCTCTCTCTCTCTCTCTCTTTCTCTCTTTCACTCTCTCATCGTTTATATCGCACATACTTTAAACGAGAGAGAGAGAAAGGGCTTCAAATCAAGCTTTTTCTCTCTCATCGCACTGTTCCAAGTCTCTCTCTTTCTCTCTCCAATATGCACACAACAAATCCATCTCTCTCTCTCTCTCTCGTATCTTTTTTTTATCGGTTTTTAAGTTTTATTAGAAATGGTCTAGCAATTGCTTTCTTGTAACTCAGTTTGAGCTTTCTTATTTTTTTGTTGGTTAATGTGTGTGTGTGTGTGTGTGTGAAAAAAAATTTATTATAACGGAAAAAAAAAAAAGAAAGAAGTTGAACAAAGGTATCCCAACAAAAGAAAGTTTTTTTTTTTTTTTGTTTCTTGTAATATATAAGAGATGGAGTTCTCTTTAAGACTCTTGTTGTAATCTGTTTCTTTCTCACTTCTTGTAAGAATTCTTGATACTTTTTTTTTACAATAAACATCGTATACAATACAATACACACACATACACATATACAGATAATGACTGAGAACAAGAGACAAAAGATCGATTCTAGACCAACTAATGTTGGTATCAAGGCTATTGAGGTTTACTTGCCATCTCAATATGTTAGTGAAGCTGAGTTGGAGAAGTACGATGGTGTTTCTCAAGGTAAATACACAATTGGTCTTGGCCAGACCAACATGGCTTTCGTTAACGACAGAGAAGATATCTACTCTATGTGTTTGACCGTGTGTTCTAACCTGATCAAGAACTACAACATCGACACTAACAAGATCGGTAGACTGGAAGTTGGTACCGAGACCTTGATTGACAAGAGTAAGTCCGTCAAGTCCGTCTTGACCCAGCTTTTCCCAGGTAACGGTGATATGGAAGGTGTCGACACCTTGAACGCCTGTTACGGTGGTACCAATGCTGTTTTCAACTCCATCAATTGGATCGAGTCCAGTGCTTGGGACGGCCGTGACGCCATCGTTGTCTGTGGTGACATTGCCATCTACGACAAGGGTGCTGCCAGACCTACCGGTGGTGCTGGTACCGTTGCCATGTTGATCGGTCCTGATGCCCCATTGGTTTTCGACTCCGCTAGAGGCAGTTACATGGAGCACGCCTACGACTTCTACAAGCCAGACTTCACCAGCGAGTACCCAGTGGTCGATGGTCACTTCTCTCTAACTTGTTACGTTAAGGCCCTAGATCAAGTCTACAAGAGCTATTCTAAGAAGGCCATCGCCCGTGGCTTGGTCAAGGAGCCACTAAACGAGGAGACTTGCAACACCCTAAAACACTTCGACTACAACGTTTTCCACGTGCCAAGTTGCAAACTAGTCACCAAGTCCTACGGTAGACTGCTATACAACGACTTCAGAGCCAACCCTTCCTTGTTCCCTGAGGTCGACCAATCTCTAGCCACCGTCGACTACGAGAAGTCTCTGGTAGACAAGCAAATCGAGAAGCTATTCGTCAACGTCGCAAAGCCTCACCACAGCACCCGTGTTGCCCCATCCCTGGTGGTCCCAACCAACACTGGTAACATGTACACAGGCTCTCTATACGCCTCCCTGGCCTCCCTTTTGACATACGTGCCAACCGAGGACCTGCAAAACAAGCGTGTCGGTCTGTTCTCCTACGGTAGTGGTCTGGCTGCCTCCTTGTTTTCCTTGAGAGTCACCGGTGACATCTCCACCATCGTAGCCAACCTGAAACTAAAGGAGAAGCTAGCCGAGAGAGAGGAACTCACCCCACAACAATACGAGGCCGCCATCGAGCTAAGAGAGAAGATCCACCTGCAGAAAGACTTCAAACCAACTGGCTCCATCGACCACCTAAGAGCAGGCACATACTACCTAACCGACATAGACTCCAAGTTCAGAAGAAGCTATGCCATCAAATAAGTAAATCTATAAATACATAAACATCCACAATCATAATATCACATCACATCATATCATATCATATCATTATTATTATCATCATTTATCATAGCATAGTAGTGCTGAATCATGTACCTGTACACTAACAACACATGATAACATATGATACTCTACGTATATTATCATAGACCACGCAATTGACACCACGCAACCAGATATTTATCAACGAACCAATCAGAGTCCAGGAAATATAAAAAAAATTTTGCTTTGCGGCGAAGAAAAAAAAATTTTTTTTTTACCTCTCTCTCTCAGTCTCTCTCTCTCTCTCCGTAAGCCGGGGTTAGTGCTCTTAGACAGAGAGAAGCACGCACAGCGAGGGAAAGAGAAAGACAGAGAGAGGGCCGGATCAAACAAGGAAGAGAACAACGCAGAAGGAAAGAAACAAAAAAAACAGTTAGCACACACAGAAAAGGACGCACAGAGCAGAGATAGAAAGGAAAATACAGGCGCGGGGGTGTCTCCCACAGTGTATCTCTCTCCGGTAGTTTCTGTGCTGTTTCTCTTTTCTCTTCTCTCTGTTCCGAGTGCTCGGGTTTTTTGTTGTTGTGCGGGGATTTTACTGTGTCTCGCTGTGTGTGTTAACTGAGGAAAGGGGATTCTCACCCGCTGTTTTTGACACTTTTCTCTTGCTCTCTTGCTCTTTCTTTCTCTCTGTCAATCTACACACACCATGGATATTATGTTCTTTTTTTTTTTTAATAGTGAATCACAAGATATTTTTTCTAAATTATATATAAGAATAGTGTGTATCAAATATTTATCTCTCATTTTTTTGTTTTTTTTTTCTATGGTACATCAAACAAAACTATAAGGATATATTTTTTATATGAGTACCTCGAGAGATGGCGTTCAAGTCGTTCAAATATAAGATCTATGCGAAGGGGTACCACCATTCAACGGCGACCACGCCGTTCTTCGACAACGGGTACTACTACTACCAGCACGTACGCAGTGGTGGGAAGAACTCAGTGATGTTGAACAGTGCACAGCATCCTCCTTCGGAGGATGCCACACTGTCCACAACATTACACCCAGTGGTGGTGGCCAACAACAACTACAATAACCTCGACCACATTTTGTCGTTGAATAGCCACCACGACGCCGTGAAGGAGGATATGTATCCGGCCGAGAGGTGTTTCCGGATACGGGACATGGGGAAGGTGAATGACAGTGGGAAGGATGTTGTGGTGGCCTCTCGCCAGCGCGGTGCTTCGAGCAGTAGGAAAACCAGTGCTAATGGAGGGAAGAAGCTGGCTAGTTTGTACAAGAAGGACGGATTTATATCGCAGAAGCGGTTTGTGAGTTCGCGGGCCGGTGCTGCCACAACAACAACAACAACAACAACAAGAACAGCAATTAATGAAGAGAGTGTGCTGTCGCCACTCGATCTGGCGGAGTTGGAGCACGAGTACAGATGGGAGAAGGATACTGAGGAGGATCTTAACCCGGAGACGTACCTGTCCACACACGTTGAGCAGATCAACAAGCATTTCGATAGACACGACTACAACATTATTAACGCACTAT
This sequence comes from Nakaseomyces sp. UFMG-CM-Y6046, assembly GCA_030571395.1. NCBI lineage: Eukaryota > Fungi > Ascomycota > Saccharomycetes > Saccharomycetales > Saccharomycetaceae > Nakaseomyces > Nakaseomyces sp. UFMG-CM-Y6046. The sequence goes on along the minus strand of JAJLXT010000008.1, from coordinate 14,752 downwards.
ACCACTCCCTTAAACGTAATGGGATTATAGTGCGGGATTGTGACACCGTGTACAAGATCCTGGTGTCTCTGTCTCGTAGAGAGATGGACGACCTCGATATCGACAACAAGGTTTTCGAACTACTGAGTTGTTACCAGGACTTGATCTCCAATAAGGTGAAACCCACTGTCGAGATTTACAACATTGTACTCGAGACCTTATTCAAGAGTTCTGTTGTTGCGTACAGAAACAATAACGGGAACGGAACTGATTTCTACAAGATCGGGAGCGAATTGTTTAAGACAGTGATAGAGAGAAACGACACACAGTTATCTAACGATGTTGTGAACTTCTGCCTCTTGTCCACCAACCTATACCCATCCCACATGAAACTGGAAACATTACAGAACTATATCAACCAACTTCCCAATTATCATAAGGATTCATTTTATTACATCGCATGTCTGCATTATGCCCGTATGAACAACGATTTGCAAACAATTAAGGAACTTTACGAGGAATTCAGACTGCTATTGGTTAATGACAGACAGAACATATCGCTACGTGAGGATCAATTTAAAGTGTACTCTATGTTTGTTTCTGGTCTAGTCGAATGCGGCGAATTGGATCTGGCTTCAGCACTATTAGAGAAATTTATCACCAAAATCAGAAACGAAAATGGTTCAAAGGAAAACATCTCTATTTTGCTAAGTAACTTCGTCCTGTCCGTGAGCAAATTGGACTGTAACAAAGCCTATATTCTGTGGTCCAAGTTCAATAGACTTTCATGGGTTCCAGAGTTCTCTTACGAGTTCTATTTAACTATGTTACATCGTGGTTTCAAGGATTGGGCTCTAACCAAGAAAATTTACGACTACATTTTCCCCATGAAGAGATCTTTCAAAGAAGAAAGAGAGACTCTATCTGATTTCTTACTATACCCAATGGGTTTGGAATCCGTTCTAAATTCACTAATGGACTTTGCCTTGCAATTGAGAGATAACCAAGTCGTTATGAAACTGATTGAGGAATCTTTAGTTAAGCAATTTACCTTTGAAACAGGTCTATACCCATTCATTCTTGCATACCTAAAGGAGACCAATTGTCCGGAAGATTACTTGATCCGTTTGATTCAAGCCCATGGTGAATTGATCTTGAAATCAGAAAAACCAGAAGAAATTTACATGTTCTTCAATGCCATTGCTGATAATTTCACTTCCCAATCACTAAGATACTCTTTAATAGATCTTGACCTGTTTGTCGAGTCATGCCGCAACTTCAATTTGGCAGAATCTAACAAGGTTAATTTCCAAGGTTTCCTAAATATCTTTGAAAATGTATGGGGAGCTCCAAAAACTTCATCAAATCTTCCAAGATTGATTCAATTGCACGCAATTATGGTGACTAAGTTGATGGATTTCGAAACTTATCCATTAGTTGAGAACAACAAAAACCTGTCTGATTTCAAAGATACCTTGAATGGTAAATTTACCAGTTTATGCTCCATGTATGTCAAGTTAGGTTTTGACCCAAATAACATTGCCGAAATTACATGCGAAGCATTAAGATTGGCCAATGCCAATGAGAATCTAATTAACTATTTCTCACATCCTGGTGACTGGGATAAATCTTATCCTCTATCATTGGGTTCAATGATTAGAATTGCACCTTCCACAGGGATCAAAGAGTTCAACAAACTACGTTCCGATGGATATTGTTTTGATTTTGATACATATAAGTCCTTAGTTTCTCATGATGTTATTGATACTTCTATTATTGACAATATTCTAAAAATACTTCCAATCGATGAGCAGGAAGAATGCAAGGCCATTGCAAATGCTCTTGGAAATAAAATCACTAATATTCAACAAGCCAACATTTTACTAAATGACGAAAGATCTCTAGCTTATATTATACCACACTTGAAGGATAACGCCCTATCCAATTTGGTTAGGTACTGTACTGACATCTACGTTTATATGGACAAAATTGGCTTTCCATCTCGTTTCAGAGGTATTGCGACCCAAGCTGAACACAAAACTTCTATTGGTTTCATCTATAATAAGCTATTCGAAAACAGGGACTATCAGTCCATAATAGACTTGAATAAATCATGCCCGGTTTTGGATTTAAAGATTTTATTGAAATCCTTTATCAGGACTGGTGATTATCCTTCGTTTTTAGCTTTGTTTGATAAGTTCAAACATGAGTTCGGATCAGATGGTCTCGATCTGCAAGTCGAATACCTGATTAACATTGGCCAAATTGATTCTGCTTTGGATATTGTTCACTCTAATAGCCAAAGAACTCCCGGTAAAACTCTTGACCTTTACACTTTTGCGAAGTATATTAAAAGTTTCTCCAATGACGTTAGCTTTGACGAAGAACCAGAAAATACTTTACAATTAGCAAACATGCTGTCTGCTCAGAACTCCTTCTCTGGTATGTTATCTGTTTTCGATGTCGTTAATAAATCTGGAATCATTGATTTCCATGGACCACACTCCACTGAGGTTAAAGCCGAGATCTTATCTCAAATGTTCAATAATTTAGAAGATGCGCTAAGCTTTTTTGATCCAATAGACAATCAAATTCAAGAGGTATTTGCTTACAAATTGAAAAACCTACTGAGGTTCAAAATCTTCTTCAAATCACCAATGATCACACATTCTCAGATGATACAATTGATCCATATTTGGAATGTGGTACAACCACAATCGATTAATGCGTTATTCAATAATATTGTGGAATCATTCTATTTAGACGACAAGATTAGAATTCTATATTTGCAAGAAGGTATTACGCTCCCCTTCACCATTAGTGAGATTTCTGAGATTGTTAACGAAATAGCTAATTGTGCTGCTAGCAGAATGGATCAACAGAGTCTACAAAAAACACAAGAATTTAACAAATTCTTGGAAAGTAACTATATTCCCACAACTATCAAATTCCAAGAAGATATAAAATATTCATGATTAAAGAATTAAAGAAAATAGAACAGAAAAGTATTAGTATAATACCTTTTATTTTCTTAAACCTAAAAATTTGTTTTAATATTTCCATTTTTAACGTTTTATTTTATTTTATTTTATTTTTCCATCCTCTTCTCTCACTCACTAAAAAGAAAAAAAAATACATTTCCCGCCATTCACATATACATTTGTTAAGATCTTATTTTATGTTTTTTTTATTTGTTTTTGATTTTCTACGTTAACAATGAAGATAGCTTTTTATGGATACTAGAAGGCAGAAGAACAAGACACAGCAGTTGGAATGATAATAATCTTGTGACGACATTAAAAAAAAAAAAAGATTATTTTCCTTAATAATCATTGTCTTTTTTACCTATTTAATAATTGTTATGGGCATTTATCTCATACTGTTATGCATTATACTCTCATTATTATTTTTACAATCTATGTCTTGTTGTTTTCAGTCCTTAGTTATTATTTTTCCAACAAAAAAAAAAATACCAAAAAAACAAAACAAAACTGTCTTCATTATGTTTTCCCCGCAAACGCTATATATATCTGTTTATTTTATTTTTTTTGTTCTGCTCTTTTATTTATTCAACATAATAATAATACAAATAATTTTAATAGTTTCTAAACCAATTGATATAATATAATATATAAGGGTATATATATATATAGTATTTAGCCTGCAACAAAATTTCCGAGTCTTCCTTCAGGATTCGAACGTGAGCCAAAAGGTTTACCGTGAAAGCCAGAGAAAAAAAATGGTGGCAAAAAAAAAAAAAAATGAAGAAGAAGAATCCAAAATAAGGATGAACAATAATTAATCGTAAAAAGACTCCTGTATTTCATGAACTAGAATTACAAATCAATTGAACCTTTAAAACAGTGCTCTTTTTCTATACAAACAAGGATTGTGATCATTGCTGTTAAAGTAAGAAAGTAATTGATAATCTAAAAAAAAAATAAAAGAAAATTATTAAGGAATTCGAGACCCTTATATAATATTAGAACTTTTGAATTGTCTCCACTCTCACCCCTCTTCATTTTGAAATTACAAAAATATGGCTGATAGATACTCTTTCTCTCTGACGACTTTCTCTCCAAGTGGTAAGCTGGGTCAAATTGATTATGCCTTGACTGCTGTGAAACAAGGTGTTACCTCATTAGGTATTAAGGCTACAAATGGTGTTGTTATTGCTACCGAGAAGAAGTCTTCCTCACCATTGGCATTGACCGAAACTTTATCCAAGGTTTCCCTTTTAACACCTGATATTGGTGCAGTATACTCCGGTATTGGTCCAGATTACAGAGTTCTTGTAGATAAATCAAGAAAAGTAGCACACACCAACTACAAGAGAATATATGGGGAGTATCCACCAACAAAACTGCTTGTTTCGGAGATTGCTAAGATTATGCAAGAAGCTACACAATCTGGTGGTGTGAGACCGTTCGGTGTCTCATTGTTAGTGGCCGGATACGACGAACACAACGGATACAGTTTATACCAGGTTGACCCTTCTGGGTCTTATTTCCCATGGAAGGCTACCTCCATAGGGAAGGGTTCTACCGCAGCTAAGACTTTCCTAGAGAAAAGATGGAACAACGAGTTGGAACTGGAAGATGCTATACATATTGCTCTTTTAACTCTAAAGGAATCTGTCGAAGGTGAGTTCAACGGAGAAACCATTGAAATTGCCATCGTAGGTGAACCAAACCAAGATTTACTGGGATACACTGGTGTCGAGAAGGATCTCGGTCCAAGATTTAGAACCTTAACCACCCAAGAAATTAATGACAGATTGGAGGCCTTATAATCACTGTAAAATAACTTACATTATGTATTGGAAATCTTTTTAATTAACAATAAAAATAAATGAAATGAAATCGAATTCACCAATAAATAGAATGAATTATCATTAACTTTTCGGTACGGGTTGATATTTCTTTCTTCACTGTATATATAAATATAATATCACAGATTATTGATTTTTGGTTGCTTCCGAATTTTGAAAAACGCAGGATTATTTATATAAATATATATTAATTGTCATGGGTAGAATACTTGTTATCAAAAAAATAATTCGAATCTTATATGTCTATTTTACAATGCATTTGTTTTTTGTTCTATGTGAGAATTTAACTAAATGGGGTTTTTAAAGGATCGATGACCTGGCCTGGTTTGGTTATTATCTTAGGCTTAATCATTTGTTGATGAGTAGCACGAGATGTCCATTCCTGTCCCAAAGGCATACGAAGTGATCTTTCATATTGTTCTCTGTTCTCAAATGGAAATGGTACTGCAGATGATTGATATTTCATGTTCTTTTTGTTTACCTTTTCATTTATGATAACATTCTTCAAATGTTTGTCCTTTCTCTTATCCTTCTCAACAACACCCTTTACCTTTTTGATGAATTTTCTCTTCTTTTTAGGATTAACACCAGATCCTGCCCAAGAACCCCACCCAGGTAACGTTACGTCCTCTTCTTGATCATCTTCATCCATAATAGTTCGCTTCTTATCTTCCTCGAATTCAGCAACGACATCATCACCAGCAAAAGCCTCTGCAATGACATTTTGCTGTTTGAACATAAATGCTTGCTCGTCATCATCAGAACCCCCATAAGGATCGATTATTTGAAGCTTCGAACTAGCATCCTCGGAAAGTAACAGTTCATCATTTCCGTTATCATTCTTAGCAGTCTTTTTCTTGTTCTTATCCAAAGTCTTCTGAATCTTATTAGCACTTTTTGCCGCCTTTGAACTCTCCTTTTCAAGAACTGATACTTTACTTGATTGCTTGACAGTGCTATTTTCGTCGTCACTATCATCTAACCAAGGATTACTAGATTCTTTCGTTGCCTTCTTTTCATTCTTACCTTCTGTACTGTCTTCAACCGTTTCTTTTTCTTCAATGACACTGATAGATTCCTCTTCTCCATCCTTGGTCTTACGAGTTAGCCTTTTTACAAGTGTTCTGGATCCATCAAGTTCCTGTTCAGCTTTAACTTGTTCTTTTAGAGCTTTCATTTCTTTTCTCATCTCCATATCCCCGGGTGTATAAACTCTTCTACCTTTATTGGAAGACACAACAGTTTTTTCAGATGTTTCTGGTTCCTCATCACTTTCAAATATGCCTTCATCACCTTTTTCTTCAAATTTCCGAAGTTTGGCAATCATTTCTTTATTTTCTTCTCTTTCTCTAGCCTCAGCATTCTTCATGAAGGCCATATTCATCACACCCGTTTTGCCAACAGAAGGAAGATTATCCAAGTCTTCATCATCTTCGAGATCACTAATATTATTATCGGACTCACCGGATTGCTTATCGATGATTTTCTCACGCAGTCTCTCACCTTGTCTTAACATTTCTTCCATCTCCTCTCTTGTTTCTTTATCATTGGTCATTCCGTGTTTGATCATGTCTTTTGCCCACTTAGAGTTAGTTTTGTGCTTTAAAGTCATTCTTTCCTTAGCTCTTCTTACATCATGTTCTGTGTCACTTTCATCTGACAGACCTGCCATTTCCTTATTCTTCATAGCTTCTCTCTTCTTGATTCTTCTATAGGCCTTTGATTTGATCTTCTTTAATCTTTTAGACTTACGTTCTTCACGGAACATTAGCTCCCTCATTAATCTCATTTCTGCTGTTCTTTTCTTCATCTCTTCTGGGGTCATTTTAGCAGTAGCCAACTCCTCAAAAGTAGATTCCTTTTGCGGATCTACCAAATTACTTTCGCCCAAAAGTTCATCAACTTTACTCTGAAGTTCCGAGGTTGCCTTTTCAGATGTTCTTGTAAAAGCAGATGATTCGTTATGTTGCTTCTCATTATTTGAACCCAACACAATATGGTCTGCTCTTCTGTTCTGCTGCACAATATCTCTCCACTTATTCATCTCATCCTTAGATATTTCATACGCAGCTCTACGATCATTTCTTTGTTGGATTCTCTGGGGAAGAGGAACCGCAGTGGTTAAGGATTTGCCCTTCAATAGAGAGGCGTCGGTAACTGCATGCTTATCTTCAACAGCACCCATCATCTCTTCCATACTCAACTTACTAGTTCCTGATTCACCAGCAACAGATGGCAGAACAAATTCGTTGGCTTCACCATGACCGTAGTTGCTCAATTTCTTTGGAATATGCATTTCAGTGTCCTTGACCAATTTCGAGGTGACATTCGCCAATTCAATGTCTTCTTCATCTTCTGAGATCTCATCAAATGGATCATCACTTTCTTCATCTGAGTCACTTGAACTCTCTTCATCTTCAGATTCACTTTCAGAGTTTTCTGAACTACTAATATCACTTGCTAATTGCAGATCGTTTTCAGTTCCTTTCTTCATTTGAGAGGTAGACTCTTGAGGTTTGGATTCCATATCCCAAATAGCTGACAGTGGCATCAATTCATCTTCATCAATGGAGGTATAGTTATCCTCTTCCTCTTCACTATCATGTTCACCTTTCTTCTTTTTGTCACGAATAGTTTGAGAGAATTTAGAGTTTAGAACATCAAAATCATCATCAGAGTTTAGAGCCTCATCAGAATCTAGTTCCTCATCTTCAAATGATTCAGCACCATCATCATCTTCATTATCTCCTCCACCATTGACTCTCTTCAACAGATTAACGACGGTACCGTTTTTGTTGCTTCTGTGATAGTCCTCAACTTCTGAGTCTGAATTACCTTCAATTTCTCTTTCTGCTAGCTCTAACGCATTTAGTGCTCTTTTGGAGCTCTTAGATCTTGTTTTAGTTTTCCGTTTAGCCATATTTCCCGCTTCACCACCTTTTGCTTTACGATTTCTCTCAAACCCAAGCTAAACTTCGTTAAAATATTATTCTGTTTATACATTAAAATGCATTTGCGATGCTCATCGCATCACTAATTTTTTTTTTTTTTTTTCAAAAAAAATTTTCAAGAATTACCCGAAGGAGAAACTAGACTTCAAAAAGTATAAATAATTGCTTGGTTTGGAAATGGTATTCCCAATTAGGAGAAGTATATTTATATGGATATATATAGGAATAATAACTTATTCTTGGTATTGATTCATTTCAATAGATCAGTACCACTCTTATTACCGTCCTTTGTCATCTTTGCTGATTTAGCACCAAACTGAATTGCTCTCTTCTTCTCCGAAGATATATCCTGGAGCCCCAAGATAGTACTTGCGACATCCCGTAATATCAATTTATCTCTTTTATAATTTATTGGAACTTGCTTTGTTGAGAATATAATTACTGCCTCATCAAGAAATGGGTACCTTACCTCCACACCGTTTGATGCGATGACTTTATCGTCTCTGTTCAAATTTCTTCTATAAATGTTATTAATTTGAACCGAAAGTTCATTAGCCAGCTCAATTTCAGTTTTGTTATTGAATTTGTAGTACCCTCCATACAATTCATCTGCTCCAAGTCCACTGAAAAGCACTAGTCCACCTCTATTATAGGGAAGTCTTTCCATCCTTTCATTGTCTAACACATATCCATGACCTCTAGATGCAAAATAAAATGCAATCGCTATAGATAAATCCATTTCTGTATTTTTAGGAAACATCAGATCTATCACCAGTGGTCTATATTTCAAATACTCCTCATAACTCACATCTACTTCCACTAGCTTTATATCTATATCAGGGTATCTATCTTGCAATTGCTGACTACTTTTCCGAGCCAGTTGTCTATCTGGTGCATCTGATGGTTGCATGTTTGTTCTTTTGTTTTCAAAAGCAACATTCAATAATTCGACAGTTACCTTTGTTTTCAAATTTCTTCTTATTAATGATTCACAGATTAGTGCTACGATAACTGAGCAGTCCAGTCCACCCGAAAACAACACAGAGATGGGTGAGTTTTCAATGTGCAATGGATGAATAGTTTTAACTCTCTTATCTACAGCACAGCTTAAAGCATCATATAGTGCCTTTGTTAATCTATCAGATTCTACCATCTCCACATCTGTCGTTGTCGATATTTCAAATGGCTTTAATATCACATTAGTTGCATCTAAAGATTTCGTTTTCTTATCATACATGTATATTACCCCGGCAACACAATCAAAAAAATCTCTATTCTCAGTCTGGGTCCCTGAGACACTGGTTACGACAAGCTCCCCGGTAGTTCTATTGATAGAATATGATAAACTTCTCTTACCAACAACGTCTCTGCCAAAATAGACCACACCACTTTTCAGATCGCTAAGAGTAAAAGCAAACTCACCATCTAATTGCCGTACAATATCTAGAACTTCATACTTGCTAGAGTTCAGTAAATCAACAATGTATTGTGTATCGTTATCACGAATATCTTCATTGTACAATTCCCCATTGAACTGCAAAACATACTGATCATTCACATGTATGCTTTGTCCAGTGAATGGCTGGCGTAAAGACAATACCGAAGAAAACCACACAGTATCTTGACCTTCAATTGTTCTCCAAGAACAGTAGTTTGGACCTCTCTGTCTAACTAGTTCAGCCATATTGACAACTGATAAATCGTCATGGAGAGCCTCCATCAAATCCGAATCGAAGCATTCTCGTACCTCAGATTCCTGTTTGGGTTCAAATCCACCACTGCATAATAGAATACCACACATTTAACTACTATGATCCATGGGGGGCTGGGGAGTTCATCCCAATCCAAACTTTGCGATCCGATGAGCTTCCAAAATTAAATTTGAAATAACGTCATAGATTTTTAACAAAGAAAAACAAAAATTCGGATTTTTGAATTTTTTTATTTTTTTTTCCAAAAAAAAAAAAGAAAATCTCACCTTGAAAGTTGGAAAACTATTAAATAGCATATATCAATGTTGGATACACAAACAAACACACAACGCCATTGTAACATTGCGGAAATACGTAATAATCCATCAATCCAGTGTGACTTATTTATAGAGTGGTTAAGACAGTATTTTGGGATATTGTCTGCTTTGAAATAGAGAGAGAGATAGAGATACTGGAGTTTTCGGTAAGCGCTAAGGGAGTTTTCGTAGAAATTTTTAGGGGTCCGACAAGTAATAGGGAAGTAAAAAGTAAGATTACAAGAGTATGAGTGCTAGTGAAGAATCGAGACTTAACTCTAATGAGAGTGGGTTGTCCAAGGATGAAGAAGTTGAGAGCCAAGTGGTAGAGACGGAGAATGTGGATGAAGATATTGCTGTGAATCAAAACAACGAGGACGATGAGGATGTCAATGAGACTTACTATAATTTTCAGTTGTTCTTGAAACAAGTCCAAGACCACAGAGCGGAACCAATTGTGAAGTATACGAGATCTTTCTTGAGGAATTTTGTTACTCAGAGGAGTGTATGGACTGCAAGTGAACAAGAGAAGTTGTTGAAGGATTTCAAGACTTTTATTTATTCTAAGTACAAAGACTATGAACCTTTCAAAGACCTCAATAAAACAGAGCTGAGAAATGCAAAAGAAGGTATGGAGAAACTGCTGATGGGTAAGTTGTATCCATATACTTTCTCCCCACTGCTCCGTAGAAAGCTCGCCGCAACAGGTGTCGAATTGGATTCTGAACACAAGGAAGACCTGATACATGATAAGAAATTCAAGAAAATGGCGGCCAGATATAGATTCATAGAACCACATCATTTGGATATTAACTTCAAGGACCCTAACAAAGTGAAGAGGTTTGCTAAATTTGCTAGTTTGGAATTGAATAAGATTAACAATTTTAAGGCTCCGAGAGACAAAATGGTGTGCATATTAAATTCCTGCAAGATTATCTTTGGGTTCATGAAGCATTTTAGGGAAAATGGTGCTGATAGTTTTGTTCCTCTGCTAGTGTACACGTTGATCACGGGGTCCGTCGATCACTTGGTGTCTAATATACAGTATATTGATAGGTTCAGATATAGTAGTTTATTCCGTGGTGAAGAAGAATATTATTTGAGCAGTCTACAAGCAGCATTCAACTTCATCTTGGAGATTAGCGTAGATAAATTGACAGTGTCTGACAGGGACGAATTTGACTCGCTATACCAGAACAACCAAGAATTGTTAAAGCAAGAACTAGAGACTCAACAGAAACAGAAGAATGAACAGAAGAATGATGGACCAAACATGTTTGATGAAATGTCTAATATGGTCTTCAATAAATTCAATGAACTGTTTATCCAAGATGAAAGAACGACATCTCCCCCACCTCAAGAATCGCTAGGTAAAAATAACAAAAAAAATGATGAAGGTGATGTATCTGAACTAATTCAAGAAATCCAAGCCAAGGAACACAAGGAAACTGTGGAAACTCTTACATCGATGTTCCCTGACCTCGATGTCGAAATTATCGAGGATGTATGTATCGCAAAGAAACATAGAATCGGACCATCTGTTGACGTATTGTTGACAATATCCAATTGAAATGAAATATTCAAATAAAAAAAAAACCTAAGAAACAAAAAAAACAAAAAAAAAAGGAGGCGGTGTAATATTTACTACATTGTTCTAAATGTAGATCCCCCTTCCCCTTCGCTCTTTCCCCCATTGTGTAACTATCAAGCGTGTCACTTCTAAAGTTCTCTGCATCGGGTTCTCTGTGTAATGTCAATCGGAATTTGAGTGTGTCTCTTTTGTGCTCGAGGAAATTTTTTTTTTTTGAATTTTTTGAATTTTTTTATTTTCTTCAACGGTTGCTTTGCTCCCTGGGGAAGAAAAAAAAAAAAAAAAAAAGAAAGGTACAGTACACCCTTGGCGAGACGACGGAAAGAAAGAAAGAAAGAGAGGGAGCCAGGGTGGCGTGGCTTACAATTATATTATAAATTTCGATTCCTTTCTAGAAAGAAAGTTTAAGAGGGCCCTGGTTTATACATATATAAGAGAAAACGTCATCTCCAGATTTAAAAAAAAAAATTAAAGCATTGTTCCTTTTTTTTTTAATTGAGGATTGAAAGTGGGGAGGATTAGCAAGGAGACAACAGAAGGAAAATTGAATTAAAAGTATGGTTAAATTATCAAGTGTGCTTGGTGTTGCCGGGGTTGCGGTTGTGTCTGCCCAGGAGACCTGGATTAGTGATGACCATTTTTGTAAGATGGACAAGGACCTTATGATCAGCTCCAGTTGTAATGTAACTTTCACTGAATTGAATGTGATCAATAAAAAAATTAGGAAGGATCTGGTGTCGCTTGTACGAACCGATTTCTTCAAGTATTTTAAGATTGACCCAAATAAAGAATGTTCTTTCTGGGAAAATAATGATGGTTTATGTTTTAGCAGGGATTGTATGGTTGATGTTGTTACTGATTGGGATAGTCTTCCTGAGATATGGCAACCTGAGGTGTTAGGCAAAGTCGATGAAGAAGCAGATGAAGCTGCGGAAATGGAGAAAGAATGGACATTTTTGGATGATCTATGTGATTCTAGCTTATCAAAATCTGTACCAAAGCAAATATTAGCTGATTTCGACAACAACTACTGTGATATTAATGATTTTACCGGTGAAAACGCCGTGTTAGTAGATTTAACTAAAAATCCTGAGAGATTCACTGGTTACGGTGGTCAGCAATCTGCTCAGATTTGGTCTAGTATATACGGAGAAAACTGCGCTCTATTAGGTAAGAGTGATTACATTACATCTGAAGTTTCCGAATCTGAGATCAAGATGGCTAAAGATGTCTTCTTTAGATTCGTTTCTGGTTTGCACGCTTCCATTGGTATTCACTTGTCTAATGACCATTTGAACACTGAAACCGGTAAGTGGGAACCTGACCTTGACTTATTTATGATGAGGGTTGGTAACTTCCCAGACCGTGTCACAAATGTTTATTTCAATTATGCTGTCATTGCTAAATCTCTATGGAAGATTATGCCATATTTGAAAGAAATTGAATTTTGTAATGTGTACAACAATGATGTCAAAACCAAGTTGTTGAACATCGTTTCTCAACTTGATAGTTCAATCTTCAATGAGGACTTGTTATTCCAAAACGATATAAGTTCTGCATTGAAGGATGACTTCAGAAGCCGTTTCAAGAATGTTACAAGAATTATGGACTGTGTCCACTGTGATAGATGTAAGCTATGGGGCAAGGTCCAAACCACTGGTATGGCTACAAGTTTGAAAATTCTATTCGATATTGATGAAGCAGACGAGGCATCTAAGCAAAGATTCGTTGACAAATTAACCAAATACGAGTTAATTGCATTATTCAATACTTTCGATAAATTATCGGAATCTGTCGAATATATCAACAACTTTGAAAAACTATACAAGAAGAGAGAAGGTGGTAACGGTTCCATAGCTAACTTTTTCCAAGATAATTTCTTCAAGTTACTAGACAATGTTAAAAGAGGTTTTTCTGGTATCAATAGCAGTAACTCCAGCAGCAGTAGTTCAAATGCTACTTCTGAGGATAACAATGTTATAGTAAGCAAAGAATCTGAGTCTAAGCAAGCATCTTCAACTGAGCAAGAAAATGAGACTTCTACTAAATCTAGAATAAATGAAAAGACTGATACTGTTGCTGTTGAAGAGAAAGAGGAAGAAATATTTGCTGATATCAGATTGCCAGAGAGAAAGAAAAAAATCATCAATGAAGGTAATAACAAGAGTTCTACTCTAGATGTCTGGGTTAAAGCATGGCATGCTGAAACACACAACATCAAGATGGCAATCAAATTTATCTTGCAAAGTTACATCGATCTTCCAAGAAACCTATGGAGAATGTCACTTGTGGCATTCAGCAAGTTCTGGAACAGATTTGTCGGTGTTGCAAACTACGTGAGTGAAGAAGGTGAGGAAATTCTTTACGATCTAGACTTACAATAAAAAATAAAATAAAATCCATGTTAATAGCGAATCATTTTATTATACTTTCTGAAAAGAGAAGAATGAATTACTTAAAAAATTAATACCACCATCAGAACCATATAGAGTTTGTAATTGTTGCTCCTTGTTGTTTAGTGCTATGCTAAAATAAGAAGATCAACAAAACAAATATAATTGTATATTATTATATTTACCAAGTAAATACAAGAAGAAAATGTTAAAAAAAAAAATAAAAATAATTCATTGTAATTGAAAGGAAAAGTTGTGTTAAATATATTTTATTTGGTCTTTTGTTTTTTCGTTTTCCTCTTCTTTTTCTCCTTTGCTTGTGGCACATCCTCTGTGGTAATGGTAGTGTCATTATTTACCTCTTCGTCATTATCGTCATCTTCCTCATCTTCTTCCACTTCATCTTCCTCCTCCTCCTCGTCTTCTTTATATTTTCTCAGATTTTGATTGTCATTCTCATTGAACTGTTTCTTGGCCTCTGTAATCAATGCATTCGTAGATATTAATTCCTCAGCTCTCGCCAGCTTGACAGGATCTTTCCGTAATACAAACTTGAAATCTTCAACTCGTATCTTATTCCTCTTCGAAGGAGCCACCAAAGAGGCCTCCGTGCATATATCTACCAGATAAGACGAGACCAGCTCGTCCAAGCATTGTACTGTCTTGTTCAACGGCTGGGCCACATCCCCATACGCATATAACAAAGAATGTATATCCTTATGGAACAAATTTGTCTTCTTTAACCGTTTTTTGCCGGACATCTCGTGTTTAAATTGATCCTAAACTTAACAAACCCCGGTTTGTATCTTGATATAATATTGAGACACTGACAAATACAATGTTCTTGTAACGTCAGCATCCCCATCGCTAACTTTCGATTTTCAATATTTTTTGCTTTTATTCTCGGTTCACAAAAAAAAATAAAAAATAAAAAAAATTTTTGATCAAGAATTTTTTGAAATTAAAAAAAAAAAAAAAAAAAAAAAAAAGGTTATATAC
>JAJLXT010000007.1:78803-195861 GCA_030571395.1 Nakaseomyces sp. UFMG-CM-Y6046 | reverse complement strand
GGGGGGGGCACTTTTCCACTGTTTCTCTCTCGCTCTCTCTCTTCCACTGCTTCAACACCAAAAAATATATATATATTCTCTTTTTCGCATTATCTTTACTGTATTGGGTAATAGATAAAGATTTTTCCAAAAGAGGTAAAGATAGTGAGTAATTACCCGATATTAATCTAGCATTGAGCTATGGTTACAGATTCGTATGCATCTTATGTATTTCCTAATTTTGTAAGATCCTATTGCCTAGTTTGTAAGAAGTTATTCCTAATTGGTAAAGTAAGTAATTTCCATTTTCGTATACTTGCAGATAGATATGTTTACCATATTTGGATAAAAAAAGAGTAATTCTTCTCTCGATCAATACCAGAATAGGGAATATAACATATGTTGCATAGAGGGAAGATGGGAAGATGGCATATTTCTTTGCCTCTTCTGAATAATTAGTTTATTTGTTGCATTTGGCGTTACCATAATAATAATAGATTGTGTCAAATGCATTCATTCAGAATACAGATCTGGCTACTGAAATATGCTTTCAACTACTGGCATGTTTTACCTGATTACTTATGCAAGCATCGTACGATTGATATATGCTTCAGACTGACTGATATATGCTTCAGACTGACTGATATATGCTTCAGACTAACTGATCCAAGGAAGGTATATTGAACGGAATCGGGTTTATATGATTTTTACTTTTTTTGGTTCTTATGATGTTTTTTTTTTTGGATAGTTGAATATCTTATTAGTTTTGCTATTTATAAAGACAAGAATTTACTTATAGAGAGTAAAATTTAAAAAGTAAAAAAACAAAAAAAAGAAAAAAATCGAGATGAAAATAAAATGGAAAGTAATGATGAATAATCATTGTGATCTTATATCTTCTCTCTCTCTCTCTTCTTTTTTTTTTTTAAATATTTATAATAACCGTAGAATATGTTCCTATTATGAATGTTGAAATCTTCTTCTTTTTGACAGAAAATTTTACTTTCACTTCATAAAAGTTAAACCATTTTTTTTATTTCATATTTAGAAATAAAATAAAATAAAAAATTAAAAGTGTGTCGTAAAAGTTTTCAAGAACAAATATAATGTTGAATAGTAATTCTTTAGTGAAAATAAAGAAACAATCAATGTTGAATTAAAAGGCGTTAGTGTGTGACAGAGAAAAAAAAATGATAATAATAATAAAATAAAAAGAAAGGTAAAAAAAGCGATACCTTTTTTTTAAACTATAGTACAGTTTGGTTTTTTGTTAAAAACTAAATGCGCTTAGTATCTGTAGTGGTCAGCCTTGTATGGACCTTGTTGTGGAATACTCAAGTAGTCGGATTGAGCATCAGTCAAGGTGGTCAATTGGACACCCAACTTACCCAAGTGGAACTTAGCAACAGCTTCGTCCAAGATTTTTGGCAAGACGTGGACACCAACTTCGAATGGACCAGTCTTCTCGAATTCAACGAACTTGGTTCTGAAAGCCTTGTCTTCAGACTTGAACAAAGCAATTTGAGCCAAAACTTGGTTGGAGAAAGAACAAGACATGACGAAAGAGGAGTGACCAGTGGCACAACCCAAGTTAACCAATCTACCGTTGGCCAACAAGATGACGTGTCTACCAGAAGACATCAAGTAACGGTCGACTTGTGGCTTGATGTTGATACATTCCTTAGCGTTAGCCTTCAACCAAGCGACATCGATTTCAATGTCGAAGTGACCAATGTTACAGACGATGGCATCTTCTGGCATTTCAACGAAGTGCTTACCAGTGATAATGTCTCTACAACCAGTGGTGGTGACAAAGACTTGACCGATAGAAGCAACTTGGTCCATGGTGGCGACTTGGTAACCTTCCATAGCGGCTTGCAAAGCGTTAATTGGGTCAATTTCAGTGACAATGACACGGGCACCCATACCTCTCAAGGCAGCGGCACAACCCTTACCGACATCACCGTAACCAGCAACGACAGCAACCTTACCAGCCAACATGACGTCAGTGGCTCTCTTGATACCGTCGATCAAAGATTCTCTACAACCGTACAAGTTGTCGAACTTGGACTTGGTGACAGAGTCGTTAACGTTGATGGCTGGAACCTTCAACTTACCGTCTCTCATCATCTTGTACAAGTGGTGGACACCAGTGGTGGTTTCCTCGGATAGACCGAAACAACCTTCCAACATTTCTGGGTACTTGTCGTGGACAAAAGAGGTCAAGTCACCACCGTCATCCAAGATCAAGTTCAACTTTTGGTTGTCCTTGAAAGCGAACAATTGTTGCTCAATACACCACATGTATTCTTCCTCGCTTTCACCCTTCCAGGCGAAAACTGGAACACCAGAAGCAGCAATGGCAGCAGCGGCGTGGTCTTGAGTGGAGTAAATGTTACAAGAAGTCCAGGTAACTTCAGCACCCAAAGCAACCAAAGTTTCAATCAAAACAGCGGTTTGGATGGTCATGTGCAAACAACCAGCGATTCTAGCACCCTTCAATGGTTGGACATCGGCGTAAGCCTTTCTGATGGCCATCAAACCTGGCATTTCATGTTCAGCCAATTCAATTTCCTTTCTACCGAAGGCAGCTAGAGAGATATCAGCAACTTTGTAGTTTTGAGCTGGAGCAGACATTTTTTTTTAGTAGTTATATAACTTGGTTTATTGTTCTTGGGTTTGTGTGAAATACAAAATGAAATAGAATTACAAATAAAAATTCAAAAAAAAAGAATAAAGAGAAATTCCAAGAAGAGAAGAAACCTTTTATAATAAAAAAATTGAATCAAATAAATATTTCTTTTAAATCCGAAATGAGAAGAAGAGATTGGTCGAGTTACTTGTCTTCTACACATATATTTTATATACTTTTTTTTTTTTTCAATTGTAACCCTCGAGGGAGGCGATGAGCACTGTGTGTGTGTGTGAAATTTTTCATCAAAAAAAAAAAATAAAATTTTCATTTCTTTCTTTTTTTTTTCTTTCTTCTTCAATGCCGTGCGTACGGATATTTCTTAAAAGCTATACGAGCTACTGCTAATTTTGAATTTTACACTTTGAAGACACCCGCCCCCTTATTTTTTGTTGTATTTTTTTTATTATTTATGGAAATACTATTATTATTATTAAATGCTACAAACAAATTAATTTTTGAAAGTTCTATATATATCTATGTACTAATTTTTAAACATTGATGCTTCTTTTTGGTCTCTGGCTTTCAGCAATGCATCGGCCTTACTTTTCAGAGACGTCAGCTGTTCTGTATACAAATCCTGTATGTTTTCCAGCTGGGTTTCCATCTCAAGTACATAGTCTGCAACTGGTTTGGTATCTAGTTCCAGATTGGTCAATGTATCTCTAAAGTCTATAATTTCTTGCTTATGTGTAGTGAACTTGAACCAGTCCTCGTAAATCTGTTTGATCTCATCGTCATCTTCCCCTTGCTTACCTGTATTTACCTCTCCATCGTCCTCCTCGTAAATATCCCTGAATGCCATGTACTTGGACCACTCCGTGAAAAATGTGTCCCCCCACTCCTCGTATGCCTCTACAGATTCTGTTCGTACAGTCTCCGCGGAATCGCTGGCCTCCTTGACCAAAGAATGCAGTTTTATCTTCACCAAGTCCAGGAGCTCTTCGAGTCTCGATTCGGAGGTCTTGAAATGGTGGGTTATCAGTGGTCTAGTGATGTAAGAGTCTAGCAGTTTGGTACCTGTGTGGTCGTAATAGAACACGCTGTCTGTGTTTTCATCATATATCATAGTGCAGTTAATGTCCTGGATCGTCTCTGAAAGAGCCTCTATGTTTTCCGTCATCTCCCTGTGTATGGCTTTGACTTGGTCGTTGAAATCAAGCTCTCCTCTGCGCACATGATCCGATAACATGTCCTTAACCCCTTTCTTCAACTCCCTCTCTGCGGAGAGGAACTTCTTCGATATGGTACCTTGCCACAGACCGAAACCGCCGTTCTGCAGCAGGGAATCTATAGCTATGGCCTCGTCTATGTGTGGGAACACAGCAACGGTGTTGTCGGCGTGCTTGTGCAGCGTGATATCAACATTGTCGCTGAGCACAGCCTCCATCACTTCTTCGGCTGTGCTACGTTTTTGGCACGGCCTCTCCTTTTTGTTACACTTGTTCTTGTCCTTGTCCTTATCTTCTTCATCCTCCTCGTCATCATCATCGTCACTGGTGGCACCGTTGCTCAACAACGATAGCACCGCGTTCCCCTCATAGAACCTACCGCCTTCGAAATCAAAGTTGTTCTTGAGTATCGTGAACCCATCACTTAAGGAATGCGTAGCCCTCTGTGTCAGCGGCCGGAGATAGTGTATCACTATTCTAAGATGCTGGAGAATCGGACCCAACTTCTTATGTAGGGAACAACACAGCTTATTGCTATGTAAGAAACGTATCAGCGCATGGTACATCCACTCAAAGAGCCTCAACACACTACCAACATGGCCCAAATCATCAACACCTCCAGTAAAAGTCCTGCTACCATTAACACCCGCAAAAACCCCATCAGTCTGCACCATCTCACAGTTATGCATCGTAGCCACTATCGGATGGCTCATGTATATCACACCAGCAGACAACAACACCGAGCAAGCCATCAACAAAGTAACGGCCACCCTTGTCATGATTTTTTCTTTTTTTTTTTAACAGTTTATTATATCTTTAAATAGATTTATCTCTCCTTGTATCTTGTATTTTCTTTGAAATGGGGTATAATATATTACAATACAATATATATAAGAGGAAGATCACTTCTGTAATATATTGTGGTTTATTATTAGCTAATGGAAACAAAAATAAAGAAAATCGATGACAATCACATGCTTTAACCCAAGAAAAAAAAAAAAAACAAAAATATACACACACACACACACACACACACACACACACACACACAAACACACACAAAATCTACCCCTCCCCCATTTACCCTCCCCTCCGACACAACTCCCGTCTCCTCTCTCTCCGTTTTCGGCAAACACAATAACAAAAACCAATATACGTTACATGAGATATACCAAATGATAATCATTCGTATCCCATTATGTCCATGCAAACGTACTTTCACGTTATGTTAACGTATATAGTTGTATCATATTCTACGGTTTTATATTGTGCTATTTATCGTGTACATGTATATGCACCCCCCATTCCCCCACCCTTTTTTTGTCTGTGTAGGGTAAAAGAGAGAGAGAGGGAGGGAGAGAGAGAAGGTGGGTTTCCCGTATTTTGTACTGTAGAGTGTGTGTGTGTGTGTGTGTGGATACAATCTACATAGTCCTATAATCCTATATATAATATTTGTTTGTTTTTTTTTCCAAATTTATATTACTTTCTACGTATGTTACCTTCTCTGTTTCTTTCTACGTCTTCCTTTCTCTAGTGGAAGAACAAGGAAGTGGAAGGCCCGAGGGAGTTGAAGGAGAGAGAGAGAGAGAGGAATCTTTGAATACTAATTGGTCATTTTTCTCTCTTAATTTATATATTTATATACTACATACTGAGAGTGATACAAAGAGACAAGTAAAGAACCTCTCTCTATATATATCTCTCTCTCTTGTGAATATTAAAGAATAAAAGGGAGAGTTTTCCTTTTTTTTTTTGGTGTGTTGCTGTTGTTTTTTTACTTGTTAATTTGGATTTGGACTAGAAAAAACGGATTTGTTCTTTAATTCTCTACACCGTTACCGCCCCCTCCCTCCCTCTCTTGTAAAAAAAAGAAAACTTAAAGGAAAAAGGAAGATTATTTACAAGTTGTGTGTGTGTGTGTGTGTTTTGCAATTGCGTGTGGAAAGGGTTTAGAATTTACTTAGATCTTTTGGAGGTTTTGTTGAAAGAAAAAAAGGTAATAATTATTTCAGATGTCGTTTTGGCCGTTTGGACAGACTTCGTCCCATTCTGATATAGACAAGATCTTAGAGCAGTATCTGAGTGTATTGCATAGGTTGGAGAAAGAAGATGTACAGATACCTAGTGTGTTTAAGGCTAGTCTCGAAGGTAAAAGGGTCAGAGAAGATAAAAGAAAGAGTATAAACCATAAGAAACAAAGGAAACCTGATGGTGTGAAAGATGATGGAGAAGGGGAAGGAGAAGAAAACGATGTTGAAGATGAGGAAGAGACTGTTCAGTTGACTCGTGGTAAGGATTTGGTAAGGTGCGAAAATGAAGATGAAGAAGAAGATGTTGATTCGGATACTATCGTGTCGGGTAGAGGCAGTAGTAATGAGTTTACGACAACGACTACCACGAGACGTGGAGACAGCAGTGAAGACGAGGAGGACGATACGTTGGGAAACGCTGGGGGAGATCTGATAAATAGTGATAACGGTAGCAGTGATGAACTGAGCAGCAGCTCGAGTAACTCTTCAGCATCCCAGTCCACCACCTCAATGGTGTTAAATGCGGACGAACTGCAGGATACAACGGAACCGATTGTGCCAGACATGTCACAGCAGAAA
The DNA here is from genome assembly GCA_030571395.1 of Nakaseomyces sp. UFMG-CM-Y6046. Lineage (NCBI taxonomy): Eukaryota > Fungi > Ascomycota > Saccharomycetes > Saccharomycetales > Saccharomycetaceae > Nakaseomyces > Nakaseomyces sp. UFMG-CM-Y6046. The sequence goes on along the minus strand of JAJLXT010000007.1, from coordinate 189,406 downwards.
CTTGACAGTTCTTTTATAGATAGGATGTTGAGAGAGACGGAGTTGCTAAACGAGTTGTCTGCCCAGAATAAGAGCCTACTGGATTTCATCTGTTTTGGGTTTTTCTTCAAAGACGGTGATGGCGAAAGGGTTGAGAACATTCAGTATTTGTTAGAACAACTGGGATTCTGTGTCGACCAATTCAAAATAGAAGATCTGGATGACGAGTTCGATGGCAAAGTGGTGTCTTCACGTGGCTCGAGTCCTCTTCCAGAAGATGACGCCTCGATGGATTTCAACAAGATAATAAGTGAGGATGAGGACGAGTATTTGTCCAGAGCAAATTTGATCTCAGACATACTGTCTCTTGACATTTGGTTGATTACCGAATCCCTGGTCAAGAATAGAAGCTACTTGGATAGAATTTGGTTCTTCTTGGAACATAAGAATTTTGCATATGAACGTTCACCATTGATTCCAATATTCTTGAAGATTAACCAGAATCTCTTGCTCACAAGACAGGATCAATATTTGAATTTCGTTAGGTCACAGAAAACCCTGGTAGATCAAATGTTAAGTCATATCGATATTGCCCTGTTGATGGATTTCTTCCTGAAGTTAATATCTACTGATAAAATCGAATCGCCTACTGGTGTAATTGAGCTCGTTTCAGAACAGAAACTGATTGACAAATTACTCAATTTCCTAGATAATAGCCTATATTCTCCTGACATTCAAGCATGTGTTTGTGACTTTTTGAAAGCATTGATCGTTATTTCTGCAAATGCACCTTTAGATGAGCTGTCAATTGGTCCAAACTCGCTGACTAGAAGGCTGGCTTCTCCCAAGTGTATCGATCAAATGATTAACATAATTATCAAACAGAGAGGCGCAGCTCTGAATACCACAATTTCTATCGTGATCGAATTAATCCGGAAGAATAATTCAGATTATGATCAAATCAATCTTTTAGATACCATGGTAGAAACACATCCTCCTTCTGATAGAGATCCAATCTTTTTAGGATACCTTCTAAGAAGATTTGCCACTCATTTGCCAAAACTATTTGAAATAATCGATAACATTAACGAAGCCAATGACTCCAAAAATATATTAACAAACCAAATGAACGAAGAGTTCAGACCTATTGGATTCGAAAGATTCAAAATTGTTGAACTAATCGCTGAGCTGCTTCACTGTTCTAATATGGGTCTTTTGAATACCAAGAGAGCGGAAAGGATAGCGAGAGTGCGTGATAAAGTTAGGAAGCGTATATCATTTCAATTACAAGATGCATTGAATGAACTAACAATCACTCCTGAGCTATCGAAAAGTCAAAACTCCTCGACAGAAACTCAAGCTGACAAAGAAAAGGCGCAAAACGAAAATATTTCTAGCGACGATGAATTTGAAGATGTAAATACTGATGAAAATGATGAAATTGATGAATCTTTTGATATACCTTATATTAATGAGGAACAAAATGAGAAACTACGTAATAACCCAACAATTGGTGATTTGTTCAAAATTAACTTGTATGACTCACAGATCATACCGAAGATTATGTCATTATTTTTGGATCACCCTTGGAATAATTTCTGGCATAATGTAATTTTTGATATCATTCAGCAAATATTCAATGGTAGAATGGATTTCTCCTATAATTCATTTCTGGTTTTTTCCTTGTTCAACTTACAGGGTTCTTTCAAATATATGCCAGAAGAAGCATCCAAGGCTGCTAAACTCCGTGACTTTAAAATTACTAAGGACTTCATTCTGGAGGGATATCAACACTCTTATAAATTTTATGAAAAGAAGAACACAAATCTGGGTTATATGGGACATTTGGTGCTAATTGCTGAAGAGGTAGTGAAATTTTCTAAGTTATACAAAGTTGAACTAATCTCTCCCGATATTCAAGAGTCCTTACAAGAAGCTGACTGGCAATACTACTCTGAAGAAGTCCTAAATCATACAAGGTTGATGTATTCTAAAATCCTTGGTGGTGGTAACTTTGTTGAGGACGGTAACGGAAATATTATTCCACAAATTAATGATGAAAATTATCTCGGGTATGAAGAAGACAGCGATGACTCTGGTGGAAAATTGATAAATGTGGAGAATCTTGAAGAGCAATTGTCCCTTTCCACTGAATCTGATTTGCACTCAAAATTGCGTGATATGTTAATAATGAAATCGCAACAAGATGTGGATAATAAAAATTCAAGCAATGGAGTGATAATCCTGGGACCACCTGGAGATGACCAAGACCAAGAAGACCAAGAAGATCAGCCTCAGAACTGAGGCATGAGTAAATATTATGATCTTTTAGTCTTTTTTTTTTGGTGGGGATTCTATCTACATCATAACTTTTATTCAATAAACCATCTGCATGCAACAAAAAACAATTTTATCTATTCTTAACGGTCTCATTTATGTTTTCTTTATTCTTTTTTTTCCTATTATCTTCTGTTGTGACTTATGACTCTTGCAAATGATTTATAACAATTTGAGTTATTTTACCTATTACTGATTTCATTTCTTGGTTTTGTCACCATCATTATTATAATAACTTCCTTTGATATTTATTCAAGAAATTTCCAGGTATAATCTGGAAAGCTTAACGTCATGATTATGAAAAAAATATAATAGCATAGTACACATTATGTGATGAATTTCACGGAATACTCATCAATGTATTAATAAAATAATTTTATATTGTTGTATATAAAAAAAATTGAAATTCACTCATTGATCTCTCAGTCAGGTATATTACATGCAGTTTTTTTTTGTTTTTTTTTTTTTTATCATTAATGATTACTGGTTTGTATTGGTTCAGGTATATACTGAATTGTTGAATTATCTGTTATAAACTCCTTAAAGGTTTATTTCAATCATTTATATCACAATTATTGTTAATTACAAAAATCATTGCGCTCACTTACAAGTTCAATATTCTCACTGAGGTTAAAAATTACTGACACACAATTTTTTATTTTTTACAATATCCTGAAATATCTCAAGTAACATCAATTGATAACCTGACAAAAATAACATATCTAAATTTACAAAATATGAAAATGCGCATTTCACAGCAACATACACCAATATACTATATTCAATAAAGTTATCTACACAGACGGGTATAATTCCTGGGATACAACCGAATCAAACCTATTTCATACTCTTCAGTTATAAAACAAAGTATTTTCAGTATAGCAGTTTAAAAGTAACCACGTACGAAAATTATCTAGACCAATATTAGTCTGTGTACTTAGTTCTGGTTTGAATTTTTACTATACATGAACTGTTTTTGAACATTAGTATTTAACTGTTTAATTGTGAATGTTAATGCACACTAGTATAAATGAGATTATAATATAATGAAATAGTTAACGAATGTCGTAACCATATTTGTGGTTTCCTAGTTTCTTGTTTTCTTCTTCTTTATGTCTTTAAGTTTTCCGCAAAATAATACCTATCAATCAAAAACAAGGCCAGCCTTCTTGATATTTTCTAGTACCAGTTGGTGTGATTCATAAGAGCTGTTGAGAACGATGAAACATACCATATTTGAGGACAACTCACTTACGTATATGCTATCATTCAAAACCAGATTCTTGAACCCACTCTTTAACTTGGTACAACTCTCTTTGTAATTCTTCATAATATTGGAGATCTTCTCAAATCTTTTAGGGTCCAATTTACCTTCGTCAATCATGCCTCCACCGCCACTGGGTACCACTGCGGAATCCACGTTACTGGAGCATATGACCAGACAAGTCGTCTTCTCAAACAATATGATCTCATAAGCGTCCATCACAGCCTTCAACCGCTTTAAGTTCTGTTGATGCACGGACATGTTGGGTATCAGCGAGCACACAATCTGCGACCACGCCTTGTACAAACTCTCGTCCCATATAGAAGTGGGGAACCCGACCAGCTCGGGGAACCCGTAGTCACTCGAGGTCTCCTTCAACTTCTTCATCATCAAGTGGAACAGCTCGTCTCTCTTGTCCAACTGCACCAGGTCCATCTTGTGTAACAACACGAAAATCTTGGCATCCGGCGAGTACTTCTTCAATTGCCTCAATGCTCTCGTGAAGATATCGATATCCTTCATAACCTCCTGCGACTCCACATCGAACACATGAATCAGCACCTGCACCATCTGGAAAATGTGGTCCTTCTGCTTGGTGAAGTAGTTCTCCATGAACACGTCCTGGCCACCACAGTCCCACAAATTCAGCGTCATGTTCCCTAGAAACCTCAGATGACTGTGTTCAACATCTATCGTGACACCTAGCCTCCTAGTGTCAAACGCACTGTAGTTACTAAATATAATAGACCTCATCGACGACTTACCGGACCCAGACCGGCCCATCAGCAATAGCTTCTTCCTATTCCCAGAATCCTCCATTAAGTATTGTTTCTTTCTTATATTATTGTATGCAGCAGTTATCTCAATATACTAAAAAAAGAAACTAAAAAATCAACTAACCGTAATATTTTGAAATATTCATCATCATCACATCTCCATCATCAGCAAGTTCAGAAAGTGCAAAAAAGGAACATTAACACACACACAGTGTCTCTCTTCTCATTCACGAAACCCTAGGTCTTAACAAAAAAACCAACAAACCCCTAAAAAAAAAAAAGAAAAACCAAATAGACAAGCCCTAATATAATAATATACGTATTGACACGTTACAGAAACGTACATAAATATAGAACTCTCCCATGTGGGTTCTTACCCGGAGGCACAGGAGATGGGAAAGACCGGGAAAGACCGGGAAAGATGAGAGACAAGAGAGAGAGAGAGAGAATAAGAAAGGAGTCATCACGGCCCTTAAGCGATGATGCACAGGTTCTTTGTGTATTATTTTGCCGGACCCACGGGGGGGAGGAAGGTTGGGAAGGAAGACAGAAAACGGAAGGAGAAGAAGGTTGGGAAAAAAATATTGTATATATCAAAATTTAGATTAGATTGCACACATGTGTTGATAGACAGAGAGAGAGAGAGCGAAGAGAACACACCGCACGGATAAGAAGATTAGTACCCACATGGGCAAAAGCTATATACAAACGTTGTTGAAAAAGGCCCCGAGACAAAGTCACTGAGAGAGACAACGGCACAGAGATAAACGTAGAGAGAGAGAGAGTAGAAGAAGCTATGGTGGGGCTGTCCCCCTCTCCTCCTCCTTTTCCCTGTGCTACAAAAAAATATTTTGTTTCTTCTTCATTTTTTTCTTTATCTCTGAGTTGGAAAGGTGGGGTCAGAAATAACCGTAGCCCTTCTTTGTCTAAACATCCCGGAGAATTTTCCAATCTCTCTTTTTTTCTTTCACACAGAGAGAGAGACACACACACACTGCGAAGAAAGTGGCGGAGAGAGGAAGAAATTGTACATGACAGAGAGAGAGAGAGATGAGGTTCCCACGTGGGCGGTTAAAGAAGATGGGGGGGAGGAATTGTACAGTCACAATACACCGAGCAGGAGAGAAAGAGAGAAAGACATTTAATAACAAGAACTGCATCTCTCTCTCTCTCTCTTACTTCTACGTTTGTTTCTCAGAGAATCAGGAGACAAAGAGACGGAAGAGAGGGAATCATCCATTGGAAAATATTTTATATTGTATTGTATTGTATTGTATCCTCTCTCTCTCTCTCTCTCTCTCTTTTGATTCAATTTACTGTAATAACACAAGCACAAGTACAATAATTAACACACGCCCCCCCCCTCCTCCTCCCATCGGTGTGTGGGAAGAGAAAGAGAGAGAGAGAGAGAGAGAGACAGATGGAAAAAAGTTTAAAAATAAATTAGAAAGAAATTCTTGTCTTATACACGTGTGTATGTACTTTGTACTTTGTACTTTGTAATAAAGTATTATTACAATACTTCAATTCCTTTTGAAAAGACAATTATTTGCATTAAACATATATAAAGGATGGATGAATACAATTGAGTGTTTTTTGATTGTATTCTCTCTCTTTTTTTTCATATTGTATATTATTATTATATATAATATATATAAACCACAAAGAAAACATACAAAAACAACCATATATATATAAATCTATTAGATGAGTGCTGAAAAGGATGAAGTGCTAATTGGCACCAAGGAAAAGAAAGAAGTTCCAGTCCATATCACAGAAGGTGGTAACCTTGCCTTCCACAACTATCTAAATGATTTCGCTCACATTGAAGATCCTTTGGAAAGGAGAAGACTAGCGCTACAGAAAATCGATGAGAGGCCGTTCGGTTGGGACCAAGTCAAGACTATCCTGATCGCTGGTGTCGGGTTCTTGACAGACTCCTACGATATCTTCGCCATTAACTTGTCCATCTCCATGATGTCCTACGTGTTCTGGCAAGGTAACATGCCTAACCCTACCCAGACTCTGCTGAAAGTGAGTACATCCGTTGGTACGGTCATCGGTCAGCTTGGTTTCGGTACAATGGCCGACATTGTCGGTCGTAAGAAGATTTACGGTCTTGAGTTGATTGTTATGATTGCCACTACTATCTTGCAGACTACCATCGGTAGATCTCCCGCTATTAACTTCCCTGCCGTGCTCGCGTTCTATCGTATCATCATGGGTATCGGTATTGGTGGTGACTACCCACTGTCCTCCATTATCACGTCTGAATTCGCCACTACCAAATGGAGAGGTGCCATCATGGGTGCTGTCTTTGCTAACCAGGCCTGGGGTCAAATCGCCGGTGGTCTGGTCGCCTTGGTCGTTATCCGTGCTTACAAGCCAGACTTGATCCACGCTAACTCCGGTGCCGAATGTGGCCACGCTTGTCAGAGAGCCTGTGACCAGATGTGGAGAATCTTGATCGGTTTCGGTGCTATTCCAGGTGTCATCGGTCTGTACTTCAGATTGACCATCCCTGAATCCCCAAGATATGCTCTTGACGTCGTTGAGGACATCGAAATCCCAAGACACGAGAAGAACACTAACGGTGAAGACGACATGGACTCCGAGAACTTGGAGAGAACAAGCACCGCCGTCGAAGCCGCTCCTGCTCGCCCTGCCCCAAAGAAGGCCTCCTGGAATGACTTCTGGCACCATTTCGGCCAGTGGAAATACGGTAAGATTCTGTTGGGTACCGCTGGTTCCTGGTTTGTGCTGGATGTCGCATTCTACGGTCTGAGTTTGAACACTGCAGTTATCCTGCAGACTATTGGTTACGCTGGTTCCAAGAACGTTTACCACAAGCTAGACGACTCTGCTATTGGTAACCTGATCTTGATTTGTGCTGGTTCCTTGCCTGGTTACTGGGCTACTGTTTTCACTGTCGATACTGTCGGTAGAAAGCCAATTCAATTTATGGGTTTCTGTATTTTGACTGCTCTATTCTGTGTCATTGGTTTTGCTTATCACAAGATCAGTGACCGTGCGCTGCTGGCTTTATACGTTCTGTGTCAATTTTTCCAGAATTTCGGTCCTAACGTCACCACGTTCATCGTTCCAGGTGAAGTTTTCCCAACCAGATACAGATCCACAGGTCACGGTATCTCTGCCGCCTGTGGTAAAGTTGGTGCCATCATTGCTCAGACAGCTTTGGGTACTTTGATTGACCACAACTGTGCTCGTGACGGTAAGCCAAAGAACTGTTGGTTGCCACACGTTATGGAAATTTTTGCTCTGTTCATGTTGCTAGGTATCTTTTTGACGCTTTTGATCCCTGAGACCAAGAGAATGACCCTGGAGGAAATCTCAGAAAGATACCACGACGAGGTAGATATTTCAAAAATACCTTCTCCAACATCACAACCAGATTCTCCAGACAGTCCGTCATCGTCCTCCCTATCAGAAGATAGGATGGTATGATAAAAATTAAAAAAAAAAAAACAACTACAACTATAAAATCCAAAAAAACAAAAACCAAATTTTGCTCACATCAAGAATAGACATCATAAGATAAACAGATAAATCAAATTATAATGACAATCCCCCCCCCTACTATTCTCATTCACATGAAAAAAAAACAAACATGACATAATCCCCCTGTACACTAATATATATTTAATTATTTTTTCGCTCACTCTCAACATAATTTTAATAATTTTTCTTTTTTTACATTTAAAAAAAAATTGTTTTTATAGAAATTCGTTTAAATAATAGAATCACACAATTCAATAAATTGCATTTACATTCAACATTTACTTTCCTACTTTAGCATAATATCTCATATAGAATCGAATCAGCAATATCTATATAACTCCTTCCCAATCTTGCCTACAGGCAACTTACATCAACAAAAAAAAAAAAAGAAAAAAAGAAAAATAACATATATAAATAAATGTATTGTACAACAGATAATAAACCCATGTGCGTAACAATATAAAAAAAAAAAAACGAATACGCCACCACCACCAATACATATACCATAAGACGAACGAACGTGATAACCACTATAGAAGAACGGGTAACACCCTATATATATATCTCTTTCCAAATCGGGAAATATGTAAACAAAATAAATACAAAACAAATATCTTACCCTACCAACAAAGTATCACATACAACGACATACAAATATATATTTATATAGGGCCCACACGCACGCACGCGCAGAGAGAGAGAGAGAGAGAGAGGCAGGGAGAGAGCAATTTTTTGGGTGGCCACACACACACACACACACAGAGATACAGACAGACACTGGGAGAGAGAGGTGGATAGGTGTTTTTCTGTAAAAAAATTTAAAGGCGGAAATTGAAACACGAAAAATAACAATACAAAGTAAAAAGTAAAAGTAAAAATAAACATTTCTTCCTTTTCTATAATCTTTTATTGATTTAAAGATAGAAGAAAGACTAGTCAGATAGAAGCAACAAATAGAAGAAGGAATTGGAATAGAAGAATTAAAGTACATAAGAAATGAGAGAGGTTATCAGTATTAATGTTGGGCAAGCTGGTTGTCAGATCGGTAATGCTTGTTGGGAGTTGTACTCTTTGGAGCATGGTATTAGACCAGATGGTTATCTAGAAGAAGGTTTGACTAAGCCAAAGGGTGGTGAAGAAGGGTTTTCTACTTTCTTTTACGAAACTGGTTCTGGTAAGTACGTTCCTCGTGCTGTTTATGTGGATCTGGAGCCTAATGTCATCGATGAGGTGCGTACTGGTGCGTACAAGGACTTGTTTCACCCAGAACAATTGATTAATGGTAAAGAAGATGCAGCCAACAACTATGCCCGTGGTCACTACACTGTCGGAAGAGATCTTTTGGATGATATACTGGAGAGAATTGGTAAGATTGCAGACCAGTGTGACGGCTTACAAGGGTTCTTGTTTACACACTCGCTAGGTGGTGGTACCGGGTCTGGTCTGGGTTCTTTGCTGTTGGAGCAACTGTCTACCGAGTACGGTAAGAAGTCTAAGCTTGAATTCGCTGTTTATCCAGCTCCACAATTATCTACCTCCGTTGTCGAGCCATATAACACCGTCTTGACCACACATACTACTTTGGAACACGCCGACTGTACATTTATGGTTGACAACGAGGCTATCTACGACATGTGCAAGAAGAATTTGGATATCACCAGACCAAGTTTCTCCAACTTGAACAACCTAGTGGCGCAAGTGGTCTCCTCTGTGACCGCCTCTCTAAGATTCGATGGTTCTCTTAATGTTGATTTGAACGAGTTCCAGACTAACCTGGTTCCATACCCAAGAATTCATTTTCCATTGGTCTCCTATGCACCAATTTTGTCCAAGAACAAGGCTAACCACGAGTCTAACTCGGTTCCAGAGATCACCAACGCTTGTTTCGAGCCTGGTAACCAAATGGTTAAGTGTGATCCAAGAAGTGGTAAATACATGGCTACATGTCTGCTATATAGAGGTGATGTGGTAACGAGAGATGTGCAGCAAACCGTGGCTCAGCTTAAGAACAAGAAGACTATCCAAATGGTGGACTGGTGTCCAACTGGTTTCAAGATCGGTATTTGTTACGAACCTCCAACCGTTACTCCAAACTCTCAACTCTCAGCTGTCAAGAGAGCTGTGTGTATGTTGTCTAACACTACCGCTATCGCAGACGCATGGAAGAGAATAGATAGAAAGTTTGATCTAATGTACTCTAAGCGTGCTTTCGTCCACTGGTACGTTGGTGAAGGTATGGAAGAAGGTGAGTTTACAGAAGCTAGAGAAGATTTGGCTGCACTAGAAAGAGATTACATTGAAGTTGGTGCTGACTCCTACGGTGACGAAGAATTCTAAGAACATAGAACAAAAACAAAAAATTATATCCGAGTTCATTGCCTTTTAGTATTATTTAATTTATTACAACAAAAAGTTTGTTCTTTCGCCATCTCCCCAAAAAAAAAAAAAAAAAGAAACTTAACTTTATTTTGGAATCAAATAAAGTGAAACAAACACAAATGATATGCGTATTAAAACTTAAAAATAAAGTTATAAAAAGTACAAGAAAACTAGCTTGAACAACAAATGCTCTTTCAACCTTATACCCAGTAAACCTAATTATATTTCACCCTTCCTTCTGCACATTTTACATCTGACAGAAATACAACAACAAAGTAGTGACCACTTTTTATTATTTTTTTTTCTTATCTCTTTTCTTTATCTCTGGTTACTATTTTTTTTTTAATTTTATTCTTTATTTTCTCTATTATTATTAGTATTTTGCGATAACTGTAATTTCAAATCTTTATATTTTTTTTTTCTATATCATTCCATAATTTTCATAAAAAATATATTTTATTTTCCTATATCTATAATACTTATTAGTTGTAAGTCTTTTTTTTTGTCATGATTGTTACATAAATATATTATCCCATCATCATGTGATGATGATGATTTCCATCATTTTGTTGTTGTTTTTTTTTATTTTTTATTTTATTTTAGTGTCAGAAGGTGAAATCTGTAGCAACTAGTAATAAAAAAAACCAAATAATAATAATAAAAAATATATAACACCTTCTTGTTTAGCTTTTTTTTTTTTTTTTTTTTTTTTTTTTTTTTTTTTTTTTTTTTTTTTTTGTATTAATAAAGTCATAATAATAAAAAAACAAATAAAAATTCGTAAAATAAACTCTTGTCTCTTTTGTAGTTTTTTTTTCCTTATTTCATTTCAACTGATTTGAGCTGGGGTTAGACCTGGCAGTGACAGTCTTAGTCTATGCGTAATTGGCAGTTTTGGCAGGATAGCGACGAAAAACGTGATGAAGCAGTTCCACAAGAAATCCCTGCTTAGGAAGTGGGTACCTCTGGAATAATGTGTCACAATCAAAAACAGCACAATGGGCACACTGATCAGATACTTCCTCGTAGGTGTGAAAAGTGTCTCGTGGTCGATCTGCTCCCACATGGTCAAGTTATCGTACGCACCACCGTTGAACTCGAATGGAGTACCTTTTATCCAGTGGAACATCACGTAGGACCCAATCACGTACGTTGTATTCGTCATGGTCCACGCGTTTTTGGTGCTCATACCAGGGACCACCTTAAAGGACCCCGCCAAGAGCATGATAACGACGACATGGATGATCCACGCACCGGGCTGGTCCATCCACGTCGCGTTCATATTCGTAAGTATATGCTGGTCGTTCTCGTCTTCAAAGGTCTCTGGTTCCACATGAGACAAGATACTCGACGATCTTCTCCTCCTGTGGTCCCTGGTTGGAGACATATTATAAGAAGTGTTACTTGCAGAACGCGAATTCGAGCCCTCGTCCTCCAACAAAGACTCAACCATACTAGAATGGGATATAGTCTTTGTCAAAGGAGGAGAAGACATAGAGTGACCGCGTGACCTAGACATATTATTATTAGTATAGTATTATTGTATTGTTATCTGATAACTATAATGTTTTTTCAATGAAGCAATATTATACATTTTAACAAGTAATAATAAAACACCATTTTTTTTTTAATTCCTTCTAAAATTTTTTTTTTTTTTTCCAAAAAAATTTGTTCTACACTTTTTTCTCCAGGCACCAGGTAAAAAAAAGAAAGAAAGAAAAGAAAGAAAAGGACCCTTTGAAGAAAATTATGCAGAGCGTGCATGTATTGAAGAACGATATTGTGTATATGTATATATGTATTGTATATATACATATATATTGCATATTGTATATATACAATATACAATATATATGTATATTGTATATTGTATCTAAATATCTTGACAAGTATTGCATTGTTTACAGTTCACAATGCGACTACCACACCACTACATTTACGCGTCTTTGAATAGAGAGAGAGAGTCAGCGGTACCGCTGTGTAAATCCAATGACCCTACTGTCACACACTCTGCGTCTGGTGTCACTGTGTGTGTGGGGGGGGAAAGGGCAGAGAGTAGAGAAGTAGAGGAGCCCCCTCCTCCCGCGGTTTCTCTCTGCGAAGAATGATACTTTTGAAAAAAAAAAAAATTAAGGGTCGTTCCTCGAGAGAGAGAGAGAGAGAGAGAGACGGCTGGCGTAGATAATACCGTAGAAGGAGTTGTGTTTACATGTATAGATAAAGAAAATTTCCTCGAGATGGCAATGACGTCAAATGGGTTTTCTTCTCGAGAAAGAAACTAGGAAAAACACTAATTATATATAAATAGAGTATTGTATCAATTGGATTATATCAGGATTCTATCTAAGAAGAGTTGAATAGAAATACATAACTCCCTCCCTCCCCCCAATAAATCAAAAAAAAAAATGGAGAAACCTGTGAAATACCCATGGTGGTATGGTGGTGCTGCTGGTATATTTGCTGTGATGAATACACATCCTCTTGATTTGACGAAGGTGAGGTTACAGGCTGCGCCTCGTCCTAAACCTACCATTGTGCAGATGCTGCGTAGTATACTCAAAAATGACGGTGTTACAGGTTTGTATGCCGGCTTGTCTGCCTCGCTTTTGAGACAGTGTACATACACCACTGTGCGGTTCGGTGTGTACGATGCGTTGAAGGAACATGTGATTCCCCCAAGTGAACTGAACAATATGTTGTATTTGCTGGGTGCCTCGATGTTTAGTGGTGCTCTCGGTGGTCTTGCAGGGAACTTCGCGGACTTGATCAATATCCGTATGCAGAATGACTCAGCTTTGCCTGTGGCACAGAGGAGGAACTACAAGAATGCCATTGACGGTATGGTTAAGATATATAGGGCTGAGGGTGCACGTTCGTTGTTTCTCACAGGGTGGAAACCGAACATGATGCGTGGTGTGCTGATGACTGCCTCGCAGGTGGTCACATATGACTTGTTCAAAAACTTCCTGGTGACCTCGTATGGCATGGACCCCAAACAGAACGCTACACATTTGACCTCGTCGCTGCTGGCAGGGTTTGTGGCAACCACCGTTTGCTCGCCAGCAGATGTGATGAAGACCATTATTATGAATGCGCATAAGACCTCCGAACAGGCGAACGAGTCCGCTTTCAAGATTTTGAAGGACGCCGTGAAGAAAGAAGGTATCTCCTTCATGTTCAGAGGATGGGTGCCTAGCTTCACAAGATTGGCACCATTCACAATGCTGATCTTCTTCGCTATGGAACAATTGAAAAAACACAGGGTTGGTATGCCAAAGGAAGGAAAAGACAGTATAATAAAATACTGAAATGACGGTTGTTTCTTTTTTGTGCTATTTCTTTTCTTATGTATATAACCGCCCATCAACACTCCTCACAGAAAACAAATTCACTAATAGGACCCATACACTTCTTCTACTTCCCATTTGTAGTGACACTATACTTATTTATTTTGCATTAAATTTTTTTTGTTTGTAATTTTTTTTTTCTTGATTAGCCCTGTAGTTATAAGATACATTTGTGATATAATATTAATACAATACTTTAATATCTTTTGAATTACTAATACTTCCAGCATTAAATCCAACAGCAAATACAACATATACACATATGTATATATATAAACATCACCAGTCACGAAATACTTTCCCGCAGATGCCGGGCATTTTCGTCGATGGCGTCTTCCCGAAATTTTTTTTTTTCTGCCAATTTTTTTTTTTTTTGAATTGAGGGAGAGGGGGATGGCGAATTTTTTTTAATATTTTTTTTTTTTTGTAAAGAGTAAAGAGAGATGGAAGGATTGGTTTTTTTTTTTTGGTTTTTTTTTTGAAACTAGCATTATAATCTTCCAATCTACATTGTATTTGGAGTGTTTACAAGACTAATAATAGCACATTCGTTCTATCCTTTCTTTTGAATTTTGTTATTGTTTGTGGGAAATACCCTTTTGTGCTTTTTTTTTTTGTTTTCAGTATATCCCTAAAAAAAAAAAAAATAAATAAAAAAATTTTGGAAAACTTTTACGTGATATAGAATAGAAGAGAATACGCGAAGCTTGTTTTTTTATTTTTTTATCTTTTGAACTTTAATAAGAGTATTGGGTTTAGAAAAAAGTGATTATTTCATATCAATTGAATATCGAAGTTAGATTACTGAATATTTGTTTGTCATTTTTTTTTTTTCATTGAAAACTTCAAAGACATTTAAGATAAGAATAGAAGAGAAAAAAAAAAAAAAATTTTTTTTTTAATATTGTATTAAATCTATCAAATTCGAAAACAACAACAACTACATTATAGAATAAAATGTCTGCTCAAGAGTTTTCTACTATTTTGGAAAATACAATTCTAAGTCCAGATCAAAATGTGCGTTTGTCTAGTGAAACTCAGTTGAAGAAGCTGTCGAATGATAATTTCCTGCAATATGCTGGTTTACTGTCACAGGTTCTGGTTTTACCAGAGGCTAGATTGGAAGCCCGTATCTTGGCTGCATTATCTTTGAAGAACGAACTTGTCTCAAAGGATACGATAAAGAACCAGCAGTTTGCCCAACGTTGGATGACCGTTATTGACCCCGAATCTAGACAGCAGATAAAGGCTAACGCTTTGGCTGCATTGATGGACGCTGAACCAAGAATTGCTAATGCCTCTGCGCAACTGATTGCAGCAATTGCCGATATCGAACTACCAAGAGGAGACTGGCCAGATTTGATGCAGATTATGGTGAACAACACCAACACCGAACAACCAGAAAACGTCAAGAGAGCCTCGTTACTGGCGTTGGGTTACATCTGTGAAAGTGCAGACCCTCAAAGTCAGGCATTGATGGCTTCATCTAACAGCATTTTGATTGCCATTGTTCAAGGTGCCCAGTCTTCAGAACCCTCAAAACTAGTTCGTCTAGCAGCTTTGAACGCTTTGGCTGATTCTTTGGTGTTTATCAAGAATAATATGGAGAGAGAAGGTGAAAGGAACTATTTAATGCAAGTTGTCTGTGAGGCTACCCAAGCTAATGATACCGATATCCAGGCTGCTGCTTTTGGCTGTCTGTGTAAGATTATGTCTTTGTTCTATGCATTCATGAAACCATACATGGAACAGGCCTTATATGCACTAACTGTGGAAACAATGAAGTCTCAGGATGATAAGGTTGCTTCCATGGCCGTTGAATTCTGGTCTACTATTTGTGAAGAAGAAATAGATATCGCTTATGAACTTACTCAATTCCCTCAATCTCCGCTGCAAAGCTACAATTTTGCCATTGCTTCCGTTAACGATGTTCTACCAAACCTTCTAAATTTACTAACAAGACAGAATGAGGATCCTGAAGATGATGACTGGAATGTTTCTATGTCTGCTGGTGCTTGTTTGCAGCTCTTTGCTCAAAGTTGTGGTAACCACGTATTGCAACCAGTATTGGCATTTGTCGAACAAAATTTTGGTAATGACAACTGGAGGAATCGTGAAGCTGCTGTTATGGCATTTGGTTCAATCATGGATGGCCCTGACAAGGCTCAAAGAACCGGTTTTGTTCAACAAGCTCTTCCTTCTATCTTAACCCTGATAAACGACCCTGCATTGCAAGTAAAGGAAACAGCAGCTTGGTGTATAGGTAGAATTGCTGATCTTGTAGCCGAGGCTATTGATCCTCAAAACCATCTTCCAGGTGTCATCCAGGCTTGTTTGATTGGCTTACAAGACCACCCAAAGGTTGCCACTAACTGTGCTTGGACTATTATTAATTTGGTAGAACAACTTGCTGATATGCAACCATCTCCAATTTACAACTATTACCCATCATTGGTTGATGGATTGATCAAGGCTGCTAACAGACCTGATAACGAATTTAACGCCAGAGCTTCTGCTTTTTCCGCTCTAACCACAATGGTTGAATACTCTACCGATACTGTCAGTGAGACATCTGCATCTATCTCCTCTTTTGTTATGGATAAACTCGGGCAAACAATGACTGTTGATGAAGACCAACTATCTATGGAGGATGCCCAAAGTCTACAAGAATTACAATCTAATGTATTGACAGTATTAGCCGCATATATCAGGAAGAGTCCAAATTCCGTTGTTAGTGTATCTGACATGTTAATGGATTTATTCACTAAACTTCTGAATAGAAAGAACTCTGCATTTATCGAAGACGATGTCTTCTACGCTGTCTCTGCATTAGCCTCATCCTTAGGCAAAGGCTTTGAGAAATACCTAGAGGCATTTTCTCCATTCCTGATCTCTGCTTTGAATCAAGTAGATTCTACTGTTGCTGTTACCGCTGTTGGTTTCATTGCCGATATTTCCAACTCTTTGGAAGAAGACTTCAAGAAGTATGCAGGTGCTTTTATGAATGTCTTGGGTCAACTGATTACTAACCCAGAAACCAAGAAAGAGTTGAAGCCAGCTGTATTAAGTGTTTTCGGTGACATTGCCTCCAACATCGGTAACGACTTTGAACCATACTTGAACGAGGTGATGGGTCTTTGTGTAGCAGCACAAAATTCTAAACCAGAAAATGGTACTCTTGATGCTCTAGATTACAACTTGAAGGTTCTAGAGGCCGTGTTGGATGCTTATGTCGGTTTTGTTGCTGGTCTGCATGGCAACCCACAAGCATTATTCAACTACATCGGCACGATATTCCAATTTATAAACATTGTCGCCGAGGACCCACAACTATACGGCGAGGATTCTACTGCCAGATCAGCCGTGGGTATAATTGGTGACATTGCTGCCATGTACCCAGATGGCTCTATCAAGCAGTTCTACACACAAGAATGGGTCACCGAATTCATCAAGAGAACAAGAAAGAATCAATTGTTCAGCCAGAGCACTAAAGATACAGCAAGGTGGGCAAGAGAACAACAGAAACATCAACTTTCATTATAAGAAATGTATGATGATACTAACCGATTTTATAATTTCTGTTTTTTTTTTTTTTTTATTCTCTTTTCACTCTAAAAAAAAAAAACCTTCAAAACAAAATAAAAAAAAATAAAAAAAAAAAATACCAACACTATCCTCTCTATTCTGATCCTTTTATCGTTATTTTCGTTTTAATTCTTTTCATCTTCTATTTCTTCTCATCTCTATTTAATTCATTCATAATATCCTATTTTTTCTTTCTTCTCTTTTCTTTGATTTTAATCTTTCTCATCATCATCATCATCATCATCATCATCATCATCATCATCTCTCTCTCTCTCTCTCTCTCTCTCTATTTCTAAAAAATATCTCTATTTTTTTTATCATTTATATTTTTCTCTCTCCTCTCTCCTCTCTCCTCTCTCTCTATCTCTCTCTTCCAACTTGCATTTTTATTTTATTTTATTTTATTTTATAAATATTTAATATTCAATCTAATCCTCTCTTTATAGACAGCCCATTTCGATCATTTTTCTAATTGACATATATATGATATATTTATTTATTTCTTTCTTTATATTAAATTGCCGCCTAATAGGCAGTCACTATATAACCACCATATATACACATGTAATAAAAATATATATATACGTATAATTTAACAATAAATCCAAAATCCCACACCACGAACTGTTACCCTCAGTTTTACCCTTTTCCAAGATAAATAAATAAAACTCAATTCCGTAAATCAGTTTAATTTTTTTTTTCTTCTTTCCCGTTCTTATTCCGGGGAATGAAATGGAGAAAGATTTGTATCGCATTATTCTCTCTCTCTCTCTCTCTCTTTCTCCTTGATATTCCGTGGATTGTTCTAAGAAAAAACAAACAAAAAACTTTATTTGAAGTAGAAAAACAAAAAAAATTTGACACACACACACACATACATTCAACGGATCCGTGGAATAAAGCTGGTCTCTTTCTCCGTAACCCTCTCTCTTTCTACGTCTCTCTCTCTCTCTTTCACTCGTTTCCGTCTTATCTCACCCACACCCCCGTTTCTTTACATAATCCGTGTCCCTCTCCGTCACTTATTCTCCGTCTTTCCCCCCGTTCTCCGTTCCGTCTACAGCAGGTCCTCCCCTCCCCCCACATCCCAGTCATTTTGGATTCTCCTTTTTTTTTTTTGGTGTTGTGCTGCTGTGTTTTGAGACCCTCGCTTTGTCTTTTCTCCTTTTTCCGAGAAACACAAGACACCAAGTTACACACAAAGTAATGACAAAGTAAAGACAAAAAACACCAGTATCCCTTTTTTAATCTTCCTACGACACCTTCTATGATCCATCAGAAACACACAAACACATAATCCAAAAACCTAACCTCTGATTGTTCCATAAACAATATTCCCCCTTTGCCCTTCGACATATTCTAAGACACACAACCCCCCCCCCCCTCGCCCCTCTTCTAAAAAAGATTTTCCACGGGCCATGGAAGAGCCTCTCAACAAAGAGCTTCGAAGACACAAGAAGAAGAACGGAACAGAAATAAAAAAAAAGATCATTTGTACGGGATGGTGACGCACAGAAGAAGCCAGAAAAAAAAAAGAAAGAAAAGAACAAATTTTGAAAAAAAAAATCGCCTTACAACAAAACACTGTACAGCGTGTGTATTGAGAGAGAGAGAGAGAGAGAGAGAAATACGGAAAATTATTAAAGCAAGAAGAAAAAAAAAAAAGAAAGGATTTACATTAGATAAGACCGTAGGAAAAACCTTCAAGGGTGAAAAGAGAGTAATTTTAAATTATTACAAATTCCAAAAATAATGCCTATCAAGTTTTCTCTGTATGAATAAAACGAACCCTAATGCAAGATATATATATAAGAAGGTATAGCTTGCATGATGAAAAAAACATAATCATGGGTTACCATTATTATCCCCATTGATAAGTAAGAATTTATTTCAATTTTAAAATAGTAAACACAATAAACAGAATACTATGAGCACGCATTTACTTAACGACATATACAACGGAACACTCAACACTATATCGATAACGGGCTATAACGGCGTGAAAAGCGTGGTTATAGTATCATCATGGGTACTCACGCCAGTTAAATCACTATGCTACATGATCGGTGTAGGACACCCTGACTCTACAAATACAACTACAGACCCATCCTCGCCTTCAAGGTCTCCTACGGCCTCGTCTTCGTCGCCGATTCAGACACAAGTGAATAACACCAAGGTTATCACGCGTTACGATCTGATCGATGCTGCGGAGCGGAAGGAGCGTGAGAAACAGGAGAAGAGGCGGAGGAGGCAGAGACAGAAGTCGTCTTCGGAGACAGAGGAGATACAATAAAAAATAAAATACTGTACGGATAATGATATACGATTATAACTTGATGATATTCTCCCTCTCTCTCTCTCTCTCTTCTTCAGTGTTTCTTTATTACTATTTCTATGTTCAATAACGGATTGAAGACAAAAATAAAAAAAATAAAATAATATTTTAACTGCATGAATTTCGAACCCCATTTTATGATCTTTTTTTTATTGTGATATACACACTCTTTTTTCAAGAAAGAAAAAAAAAAAATTAAAGCTACAAAAACCCTTTAACATTCAGTGTTTTTTATATAATATATTAATTACATTCATTACCTCATTTTTTTTTATTTTTTTTTTTTTATTTTTTTTTTTAATAATAATAATAGATCCATTTTTTTTTATTGGTATTAAATTTTCTTTTTATTTTTATTTTAGCAAGAAAATATTATAGTAAATCTTAATAAAGTATATATATATGTGTGTATATTGAAAAATAATAATAATAGTAATAGTAATAATAATTAACCTCTCAATATATAGGAATATGCTTAACCTGGTTGCAGAAGGGACTGAATGAAATCTCAATCAACTCGTCCCTAGTAAACTGTAGCTGAGGCAATTCAATGCAAGATAAAGCCATGAAATATCCATACAAGATTCTTAACGTACTTTCGTGTGCAATGACTACTATGTCGTGGCTTGTGTGTTCCATTTCTAGCAAAAGCGGTTCCATTCTGACGGCGAGGTCGTGGTAGGATTCTGCTCTTGGGAACCTGAAGTGGTATCTGTCCTTGGCATACTCGGCGTACTCTTCTGGGAAGTTCTTGGCGATTTCGGCGTCGGACATATCTGCGACGACACCGGGGTTCAGCTGTTTCAGCGACGACCTTTGTCTAACTTCGAAACCGAGGTCCTGGAACGGTTTGGCGGTGTCGTATGTTCTCTTTCTGGGTGCGGTCCAGACCAGCAGCTCCTTTTTCAGGCTGTTCAGAGCGTACGCCTCCGGTGTAGAGTCCTCGTACTCGTCGTGCGCTATGGAGTGGACGTCTTCCTCGCGTTCCCGGGCCTTTCTCACCTTGATGATACGGTGCAGAATCAGGTTGGTCAGTCTCTTGGAGTATTTGACACCTTCCTCGTTCAACTGCTCGTCGTCCACGTAGTTGTCCTGGTCACTTCTCCCACACCTTGCGAAATACAGACACCCGCTCTTCTCCTTCATGTTCATCAAGAAGAACACAACCTTGTGGATCAAGTACCCGTACTCGTTGTTGTGCACGGTGATCCTGTCGCCGAGGTTAATGTACTGCACGTAACTCAGCCCTTCCTGAAGAGTCATGGTCTGGTACAGCGACTCGTTGATCATATACCGCTTCATGTAGTCTGTGGCGGCTTCCTCTTTGGTGAAGCCCTGGTAATCGAAGGACTGCAGTGCGATATCGATGTTGTGGTTAACGAGGTGTCTGTCGGTCATGATGGACTCGATGAAGAGCACTTTCACGCCGATCTCGGAGAACTTGTCGTAGATGAACTTACGGTCGTATGTCCTAATGTTCAACGCATCGTACACCGCCAACTGACCTTTGGTCTCGCTGAAGAACTTGTACATGTCCGAGTATATCTCCTGCAACAGACTCTTCCTGAACTCCTTACCCTCGTCTGTAGAAGGCACCGCAGACAGGAAGTCGATCGGCAAGAACCCGCTGGCCTTCCTGTACTGTGACAGATGGAACGATTTCGTCCGCACACCGAGCCACTTGGTGTACCTTGTAATGGCAACAGACAGCAGTGTCTTCGAGGTAGCTGGCAAACCCACGAGCACAACAAGAATCTTACCGGCGTGAAACAACCGCCCAGAGTCCGTAGAGTACAGCTGCCCAGGGGAAGTATAGTCATCATCGGTATCAGCACACATATGAACAGCATCTCCAGCCCTCTTATTCTTATTCTTTGTATCTTCTTCTTTATCATCTCCTTGCTTCTTCTTCTTCTGACCGCTGGTAGCCTCGTCTATACCGGCCACATCCTTCGTGGCGACACTCCCCCACCTCTTGGTGACTCTAGCCATATGGTTCCCAGGCAAGAGAATCTCACTTCCTAGACCATTCTCCAATTCTTCTTCATCTGACATAATATTAGACATTGTTTCCTTTCAAATACCCACACACTTTTGATGTTATCCAAAAAACAAAAACACACAAATGAGTAGAAGATAATATCGAAGAACAAAGATATAAAGAAACAAAAACAACTACACTTTATATCAATATCATATAATACAGTCAATATCAAAGAAATAATATAGAAAATACAAAGAGACAGAGAGAGAGAGACAGTTACTACTATACTATATGTATTCAATATACTGCAATAAGTCTCGAAAAACAGGTGACACAGAAACACACGCACAGATAGTGGTATATTATATTATACACACACACGTACAGAAACACACCGTCTATACGTCATAACAGAGACAGACAGTAGACAGTAGACGGTGTGTGTGTGACTCTCTATAACAGCGTGTGTGTGTGTGTGTGTGTGTGTGTGTGTGAGGTTTGTTTGTTCGTTGGTGGAGGCAGTGTGCAAGGCGGTGCGAGCGTGTGCGAGAAAAAGGATTTGCTATCTGAGTATCCCCTTTTTTTTTTTTTTATTTCTCAGTCGCTGCATGGGTTTCAGTGGAAGAGAGGGGAGGGAAGAGAAGAAGAAGTTACACGGACGGCTGGATACCTTCGTGGGGGGGAGTGAGGATCCCAGCGAATAGGGGTGGAGACACAGACACACTCAGAGAGAGACAAATTCCTCCCGATAAAAAAAAAAAAAAAGAAAGTATTTTGGGGTCCGGGTAATCTTTCCTCCTATTTTTTTTTTCTTGCGTCAGCTGTGATATCACCGGACGGTCGTGAGTTGTGTGTGTGTTTTTTGGTGATTCGTGTTGTGTTATTATATTTCGTAAGATGTTATATGTATTGAGGACTGTTAGTTGTGATGATGTTTGTGTAGAATACTATATTATAATATTTTTTTTTTTATTGTAAAGTTTTATTGTTTTATTATATATGGTTTTGTTTAGATGGTTTTTTTTTTATGAGAAGAAGAGGGGAGGGGCATGGGGAGAGCGCGTTTACTCTAGCTTACCACCTCTTCTTTGGATCAAGTCCTTTCTGTCCTTGTCCAAGTGCAACTTGGTGATGACAACCTTGGATGGGTGCAAGTTGATTGGGACGGAGGCACCGTTAGACTTCTCCTTGGAGACCTTGTCAACTTGGATGGCGAACTTCAATCTGTAGACGGAAGAAACCTTACCTTCTTGACCCTTCTTGGAACCACGGGTGACCAAAACTTCGTCTTCTCTTCTGATTGGCAAAGCCTTGATACCGTATTGAGCTCTCAATTCCTTGGATAGAGGAGCAGACAATAGAACACGACGCTCACAAGAGGAAGCGGTGAAGTAAGCCTTTCTAGCCTTTCTTCTGTCGGATGAAACGTCTGTTAAAAAAAATTTTTGTATGATTTGTATTAGATCAATATCATTACCACAATTGCTTAAAAAAGAAAAAATAATTTTTTTTTTAGTGATAACAGTAATAATAAGAATATAACAAAATAAATCCTTTTATTGTTAGTAATTTGTTCCATATATTTTTTTTATCATAAATTGGAAATGAAGACATAATAAAAATTGAAATCAGTGTATTTGTATTTCCCTAGTTGTGTGTGTGTGTATTGTTGTAGTTTTTGGTGATGATAATTTATTCAATTTCGACGACAACTACTTTTATATCACTTCCTTCTCTTTCTTTTTTTTTTTTAACTCCTGCATTATGATACCTTCCCGTTATCTACATTTTTCTGCCTATATTACTATCATTGTCCCTCTTTAACAACTTCTTAAATTCACTTTCCTAGACTCATCTTCTCATTGTTTTTCACCTGTCTATCATTTCTTTGTCATCCATTCCCTGTGTATTTTCGTTCGCATTTATCTTAACATACCCAAAGATTGCTTAGCCATTTTTTTGTGTTGCTGTATTTTTGGTATCGGTTTCTTCTAAAAAAGCCTAAGACCTAGTTAAAAATATATAGACGCTATTAACAATTATATCAAAAGGCCCTTTGTGAAGGTTTTGCCCAAGCTCTCGAAACCTGGCAAAAATCACTACTATGCGAAAATGGCAAAAATCCCATCACACTTCGAAACACACACAGTGGAAACTCTACACAGAAACGCATTGAGAGCTATCACACTCTACCAGGTATCCTACCCACCTCGACCCTTCCACTCCCCCTCCCTAGCACGAGGCAGTGTGACCTGTCTGGGCCCCCAAAGTGAAACTTTTTTCCCCTTTGCTGGCACCTCGCTCTACCGTACCACGCCGGGTTCGATCACATGTTGCCCCCTCCTCCTCCTTAGTACCCTCTACCTATCCAGCCTAGGGGCTACAGATGGGATGCCTTGCTAGGCAGAGCGTGCACACTTACCACAAAAACTCGGTTTCTCCACTAAACACCCTGCGCATTTGCACTGATGTATGCCAGTGGTTTTTCACATCTCATTTCTCATTTTTTTTCAACCTCGGTAAGAAAAATTAATTACATATTTTCCTAAAAGGGAAATATTTTGATTTTACCGGAGGGTAATTTTCAATTCTGACAAATGTTTTCTAAATGTATGGGTGTCACACAGTCACAAATAAATAAATATATATATATATAATTTATCCTTCTACGCTAATCTCATTGAAGAATCCCATAGCAAAAGTGATGATTCAATATTGTTAGATGACTATATATAAATATATATTTATATATATATAATTTTCACAATACTTTCTTATATTGACTTAACTATTTTGTACACTAAAAATGCAATGATCAGTTTTAGGTAGTTATTATTCAGAATACTTCCTGTATTTGATGATGGGTCTACATCTGTTTCTATCGTTTGCTCACTATCTGATACAGGTATATCCATATTTTTTTCTTCCTGTGTCTTTGTACTGCTAGCTTTGATCTGTTGTAATATTTTCTTGCATCGTGGAGACGTAGTGTCGGTGTGTTCGTTGAGCCAGGCGTAGTCGCCCTTGATAGGACAGTTCGGTCCTTCACCGTCGTCTGATTTACTAAATTCTATCTTACTAAACATTAGGGAAAGTTTATGGTTAACTTTGCAATCTGAATATTCCCCATACTCACCTGTGGTGCCCTCACCTTTAATATCACTACAATTATGGCTCCCACATACATAGTCAAACATAGACTTATATTCACTCTTATAATGCTCGTTTCTTAAAGGTTCGATGTGACAAGGTAGGATTTCTTCAAGACATTCACACTTCTCGTCATCTGGTGTAGGTGGGAGTATATCAGATGCATGCCATTTATTTACGTGACCTTTATCGGGGCACTCAATTCCGAAGCTGTTGTGTACCTCTTGGATTGGTTCATTTAAATCTAATTTTTCGATAATAGCAGGAAATGACCTTGCATATGCCTTCTTGAGATTATCAAAATCAGGTAACTTTTCAACTGTGTTATTCCCAGTTATCTTAACGACCCCATATCCATTATCCTCCTCAAAATACATATATACGAGTCCACCGGACCAAACCGATGACATCTTCCGTCCAAATAAAGCACTCACTTCAGTAAAAGGTCTTGGTCTTACTAAATTACAACCGAACTCCGAAAAGAAAACTGGTATTGGGTAGTCAATGAACTCTTCGGTCCTATCCTTGTAACCACTAGTTCCGTATGACGAATAACCACACCACTCATACATGTTTATTCCATAAAAATCAGCTCTAGTGTCCCCGCAAACAAAGTACTTGGCAAGGTTTAATCTGGTATCTGTGTCATCGTTGGTGGAGTAACCTACTGGAATGGTTCTATATCTCTTCGTTTTTATATAATCTTTAACGTCCCTGATTGCCGCTTTTACAAATGGTGACGCGTCAGTATTTGTCTCATCATTAGTTACCTCGTTGCCTGCAAAGAATCCGAGAATATTACTGTAAAAATACATTGAATCAATAACGTCCCGGTACCTACTCCATATTTCAACATCCCAAGAAGGATTATTTCTAACTATTGAAATACTTGGTTCTGCCAGGTCAATGAGTACGTAAATGCCTGCATCAGATAATGCCTTCATGCATACATCATGGGATGCTTGAGGGTCAATGTGATATACTCTAATTGTGTTTACACCGAGTTCACTTAAATATGGTATATCTCTTAGACAGGTGGTAGGGCTGGCCAGGGGGTCTATAAAGCTATCAATTCCATATTTATCATCGTCTGCATTGACTTGTTGTTGATATGCTATCCCTTTCATAAAAAATTGTTCGCCAGTTTCTGTTGAATAAAATTTATTTCCGTTAATACCAATTGTTGGTAAATGATTATTCCATTTGTCGTATTTCCATTTGTCTGTAGTTGTTGCGATAGTTGAAGGTGCAGCACCTAATAGAAGTAAGTTTAGTAATTTATGTGCTCTCATCAAGTTTCGAAAGCTGTGTTTCTCAAGAAGTCCTATACCTTTGGATAATTATACGTAAATGTATTTTACTGTTATGTATATTTAAATTTAGTATGATTTCTTATATGTTTTTTAAATTTTCTCTCTACTATATTGCACTTTTTTTTGACTTTTTGTGCCCTCTGTTCTTACCGCTGTATTTTATACGTCATATAGTAAACAGTTACTTAAGAAAAAGAAAAAAGAGTAGAAAACAGAAAAACTAAATGAATCACGAAATATAGTCTCTTTTAAAATATATAAGATAAATAAGAAACCCCTTATGAAATAATATAACTAAAATACATACCAGTATGTTACAGTTTAATGTAACGATAATCGTAAAATTCTATGAGAGTGAGATCAGTAGAATTATATCGTACCTAAACCTTGGCAAATGAAAACAGATAAAACTGTAGAAAAACAAATCTATTATCTTGAGTGTTTAAAATCAAATGATGGAAATGAAGTAAGAATAAACAATAAAAACATGGAAAATTAATTCGATTATTTGATGGTAGACCAGGTCTTTAGAGATGGTGTGTGAGTGTAGTAATGACTTTGGTAAGTAGAAATTTGGAAACCAGTATCATTGTTGCTGACATTTCTTGGTTGAACCAAGTTACGGAAAGTACCAGTCAATTGGTGACCTAGATCCTTAGCAACATGAGAAGAAGCAACAGCTGGGCCTACGATGCAACCAGCAAAGACCAAGAAAATAACAATGTACAAAGACAAGTATCTCTTGACCATACGCTTTCTCAAACGAGTTTGCTTCAAGGAGTAGATTGGAGGGCGGATTTGACGGGATGGTTTCAACCAGAACAACATGATAGAGTGGAACTTGTCGATGGCTGGGATACAAAGAATTGGGAATTGGGCAAACAATATAACGTGACCTAGAACAAAGTCAGCAGCAAACTCGGAAAGTTCAATGACCTTGGCAGTCAATTCTCTGGTTGGTTGGGTCCAAGCCATGTAACCTAGACCTTGACCGTACCATTTACCAGTCCAGAAAGCGGTGTTAGCGTGATCGTTCTTGAATTCTCTGGTTAATAGTAGCAAAGTCATACATTGGAAAATAAATCTTTGACATTGAATCATTGTGACAACACCCAGCAACATTCTGGTAAAGTTGAAACCCTCAAGAACCCACATAACAATGAAGAAACCAATGTGTACAATAACAGCAACACCATGAGCAAAACCAGCCATGACGGAACCGGTCTTCTTACAACACATACCGAATAGTGGACCAGAACAACAGGACATACCTAGGCATAGGAACAAAACACCGATGTCGATAACAATTGGAGCTAGGGTACAGATAATGATACGCATAACGGAGTTAACTCTGTCATCGTCAGTAGTCTTGACACCAGTTTGGGCATTAATAAAGGTGAAACCAATGAAACAACCAGCGGCATAAATAGCGTTTGGGATGATTTCAGCTAGAATTAAGTTGAATCTGTGAGCTCTACTAGCATCACCAGCAGCCTTCTCAGATTCATCACCAACCAACTTACGCTTGAAACCAGTGATACGAGATCTAGCCATTCTGACGTAGCCAATCCAAGAGTTTCTATGGTACTTATTGTTACCTCTGGACAACCATCTGATGAAATCTCTGTAATCCAAGAAGAAATCTTCCCAAGAGAATTGATGTGGGTTGAAAATAAATGGAGAAAACAACAAGGCAGACAAGGAAGCCCAGAACCATAGCAATGGAGCTGACCAGTGAGCAACAGTACCGAATAACAACATTAACATGGATCTGGCACCCATGTAGATAGCCGAACCAGCAAATCTAGAGTATAAGATAGAGAAGGGGATACGAGAAGTAGCGAAACCTCTACCGGTGGAAATATAACGAGCACCACCAACAGTTAAATCACTCAACAAAGCAGATGAATAGATTTGACCAGCGAACACTTCAAACATTGGAGACAAAGATAGGATGTGACGGAAGAATCTTTGGGTGGCCTTCCATACACCACGTTCAATCAATTCTTGGACGACAATAGGAACGAAAGCAATCCAGAAAACAATGAAAATGGACAATGTGTAACGTCTAACCCAATCAATGGCTGGAGAGAAGTTGTAACAACCAATTGGATACAAAACATCAGTCTTAGGCTTGTTTCTGTCGTAAATACAGATGATAGATTCGTGAGCCAAAGCGTGCAAGTTAACAAGGGTTAACATAAACATTTGCAGAGACAATTGAATGAACAAGTTATTCAAATGGAAACCAGGGTGCGCATAGTAGAAAGTCAAGAAACGGTCAATTGGAAGTTGAGTACCTAGATAGTAGTATTCACGAGATAACATTTGTTCACCCATACCGGCACCAATCTTAGTTGTGAAATTCAAAATAGTACCGAAACCTAAATCTCTACCCTTACCACATTGATAGTATTCACAATGCTTAATACGACCACCTCTCAACAAAGCGTTCATACCAGCGTAAATATCTTCGTTCAAATGTAAACCCTTTTGAGCCTTAGAAATACCACCTCTTGTTGTCATGAATGTAGCATTGATGAAATCCGGATGACCATAATGCAGCTTACCACCAATTTGAGCCAATGTACGAGCAAATAGAGTACCAAATGTTTGTTCTTTACCAGCAGCAACATCACCAAGGACACCAGAGTTTTCAGAGAAAATATATTCTCTGGCACCAACAATAGCAACAGGATGGTTACTATTTTGGTCTTCGTATTTAACGCCTGGGCTGTATGGGTAGACTTGTTCAGCATTCAATTCTTCAAATTCAGCCAAAACGGATCTAATCTTCAAACATTCTTCTAGATAGTTATCTTGGTTAGCATCGATCAATTGGATATATTCACCTCTGTAGAAAATCAAAGCATGGTTTTGGTTATCAGACTTACCATCACCAAGAATTGGGTTACCGGACAACTGAACTCTGAACTTAGGACGTCTACGACCATTTTCAAGGATTTCACAATGACCATCAATTAAAGCGGAGTAGATTCTTGGTTCATCACCTTCGTTCAAAGGTGGTTCTTCATCCAAGTAAGCAATTTGTAGATCAGGATAAGCTCTTAGCAAAAATTCAGCATTTTCCAATTCATGAGGCTTGAATTTAGCCAATCTTTGCATGGAGACCAAGAACTTAAACTTTCTTCTAGCCATCTTTTCCAATTCTCTTTCCAAACCTTCAGCATTACCACCAAACATTTGAACAATCTCAGGGTTTTCGACACGGTATAACAACTTAATAGCTCTAGAGTAGTTCATGAAACCAGAAACAGTACGGTACAGGGTTTGGGATCTCAAAGAAGCCCAGATACGAGTACGCAAAGTGTATTCAGGAGCAGCAGACTTGAAACCAATACAGTAGAATGGTAAATCATCAATTTGAGTCTTCAAAGCGTCTTCCTTTTCAGCATCTTGTTCATCCATACCTTCGTAAGCAGCAGTTTCTTCAGCCAAAATCTTGGTGTCCTTAACAAAACATTCCCATTCAACTGGATGTAATTGTTTCAAATATTCCAATAGAGTAACTCTGGAGAATTGATCATCTTCACGAATAATCTCTCTCAAGGAAAGCAAGATTCTTTCAGCATAGTGAGGAGTCAAAACAGTAAATGTTGGCATGTTGTCAACTGGTAGTGGTTCAGCCATTGGAGTAGCTAGAGATTGGGCAAAGAAAGAAATACGACGTTCGGCTTCGGAGTTTCTTGGGAAGAACTCAGTCTCAAAATTGTTATCATCTTGGGAAACAAAGAAAGTTGGGGCTCTCAAAGTTCTCTTACCTTCAATTTCTGATGGAACTTGGTGGTATAACAACTTTTGGACATGGTCGATAGCCAACAAATGTTCTCTGTACATAGAAATAATGATAGCGTTCCAGACTTGAGAAATCAAAACCTTTGGCTTGTACTTAATTTCCATATCGGTGGTAGCCAAGATCTTAGAGTAGATTCTCTTTGGCAATCTGGTGAAAATGTTTCTCCATGGTGTCAAAATAGAGATACCCAAGTAGAAAGACTTACCGACAGAGAAGACAGTGTTGACAACAATGTACCACAAGTAAGTATCCAAGAAGAACAGAATGAAATCGGTAGCAATCATTAGACCCAAAACAATCTTTGGTTGATGTCTACAGATCTTAGCACCCCACCAGTATTCACCAGTACATCTCATAGTCGTGGTGGACAAAATTCTGATTGGATCTCTCAAAGAAAGAATCAAAAAGTAGTAAGATTCAGCATACTTAGCGGCAAAGACAGTGACCCAAACCAAGTAAGATAACCATCTGTCCAAGCCGTGTAGAGGAGCAAAAGAAGCAGTGAAAGTTTGGGAAGCAACATAACGTCTTGTGGACTTCTGCATGTAAGAGGTGAATAGACCACCCAATGGCATGACAGAGAAGAACAGCAGAGTACCGACAGCAACAAAGAACATGACAGCAGCAACAGCATGACCTGCGTTAGAAGCTTCAGTGTCCTTTTCATAAGCAAAGACGAAGATGACTGGACCCAAGTTAACAGCAAAGATGATTAATAGGAACCAGAATCTACGAGACAGATGTTGAGCACCAGCCCATTTTCTTGGAACAAAATTCCATTCACAGATAGTAGCCAATAATTGAATGAAACTAGCAACAGTACCACCAAGAGCAGCACTGGCCCATCTATAAGCTGGAGGAGGTTGGTTGTTGACTAATTGTTGGTAGTTATGTGTGTAGAAAGTTGGAGCGTTGTAAGCGACATACATCCAGAAGACAGTAATGTGCATAATCCAGATACGGTTAAAGTTGGTAACCATGTGGAACCAAGAACGGCTTTCCTTGTATGTCTTGAAGAAAACGTCGTCCCAAACAACCTCACCTAACCTTAGGTAACGTTCCTCGGCTGGAACATCGATCAACTTGTTACCATCTTCCAAAACGATCTTAGCAATACCTTCAGGATACCAGAAAAGTTGGTTAACATCATCATAACCAATAACCTTGTGGTGGTCCTTCTCACGCTTGACGTAACGGCCATCCACAATTTCGTAAACTTGGTTTCTGATAAATTTGTAGATTGGAGTAATGACTCTGTTCAAGTAGTCACCTTCTGGCATTGGTTCAGATCTCTGTTGACATAGAGGAGAGTTTAGGTAGTCAGTAGCACACTTGTACAAGAAACACAAACACTCAGCAGTGAATCTAACTTGGTTAGCTTCACCCCAAATCAACAGGTATAGTGCGATTTGACGAACTCTTTCAATTGGAGTCAAAGAGTGCATCTTAGTCTTCCATCTGAAATCAGCAGCCTCCAAGGAGTTATCACCTTCAAGTTTGTTCAAGATGTCCTCGGCGTCGTCTGGGTTAGCCTCTTCCATGGCCTTCTTATTCTTCTTTTTGGCCTTTCTGGCCTTTCTAGATAGCTTACCTAGGTTCATGTTTCTGAATCCGACTTCATCATCCATGTCTAGTTGGGCAGCGAAGTACCATTTCTTGTAGTTAGCAGAGTCACCACCAATGTAATCGGCGTGCAAGGATAACAGAGCTTGTTCTGGAGCCATTCTCGAGGTTCTAGAGTCCAATAGAATCATGAAGTGGTCAAACATGTTTCTCATGGAGTCTCTTTGGAAACCGAACTTGTTAGTCAAGTCGATGAATACATCTTCAATCTGCTCGATAGGAACTGGAGCTTGACTGTCGGCAGTCCAGGCTGGGTATGGGTCGTTTGGCAAAGCCATAGCGATAGCGTTAGGGTCGTAAGCAGACATACCGTTACCGTAGATTGGAGTAGAGGAACCAGAGTTTGGGTCACCGTTATAACTCATTTGAGAAGGAGTATATTGACCGGATTGGTTCATGTTCTGGTAACTGTCGTAGCCTTGGACACCTGGAGGACCGTAGCTGCTGAAGTCAGAGAAGTTCTCACCATCTTGGCCCATCATGTTTGGAGGTGGTTGACTGTAATAGTCCATACCGGCATTTGGGTCATAGTACCCGTCGTTAGCGTACATGTTTTGACCTTGTTGTTGGTCTTCTTGCTGATCAAAACTCTGATTGTTGTAGTAGTAGTTTTGATCAGCCATATTTTGTCCGTTATTGTAAGACATAGCTAGAAAAAAAATTTATATTGAATTTATTCTTTTTTTTATTTTATAATTTTTTTCTTCCGTGTTATATGAATCAATATTATTTTTATTTTCTATTCCTATTTTTTTTTTATTTTTATTTTTATAATAATATTATCTTTCTTCTTCCAATTTTAAAAAGAAGTTCTCTTTTGACAATAGCAATCAAAAAGAATGGTTTCCTTTGATTTTATTATAATCTTCTTTTTTCTAATATAATAAAAAAAAAAAAAAAAGATAGATAGTTATAGGTCTATTATATTCCTTTCAAAAGCTATTGGTTTCTTTTAAAAAGGGAATTTATTTTAATTAAAAAAAAAAAAAAAGTACTTATTTTTAAATATTTCCTTTTTATAAAAGAGACAAGAGAGAAAAAAAAAATTTTTTTGATTTCATTTTCTTTCTCTCTGTGTGTGTTAATACTTTCTTATTCCACTTTTTAACAAAAATTTTGTCGGATCAAAATGTTTAAAATAAAATAAAATAAAAAAGGTAGAAGATATTCATTGTTTAAAATCAAAATACCCTGTCAAAAGGCAGCATACTAAGAAACAGCCGTAATAACGTTAGTAAGACAGGGAACTAAAAAAAAAAAAAAAAAAGAAACAAGATGACCCCCCTCCCCTTCCCTCGAGACACGAGTAGAGAATTTTTTATTTATTTTTTTTCATTTTTTAACGCGTCAAGAGATGTGTCTTCCACCGCTAGGACAACACAATGAAAGGTGTTTTGTATTGTTCATACAATGAGTTTTTTCTTGGGTTGTTCAATTTTGAATTTCAAAGAAAAAGAAGCAGCTGCTCTCCTGTATTTTCCTGCAGGATTTGAAGAAGAAGGGAAAAAAAAAAAAAAAAGAAAGAAAGAAAGAAACAGAAATGCAAGTGCCAGGGTCCCATTGATCGAATTTTCTTTCTTTCTTTTTTTTTTGTTTTCTGCCAGATCCTGTCTGCCTTCATTTCTTTCTTTCTCTCGAGAGAGAGAAACAGAGAGGGGGAGATAGATCAAAAGATTCTTTAGATCTGCTACGATTGTTTGTTACTCTGAATCAAAAAAAAAAAAAAAAGAATATATTCTATTTTAGGAAGGTGGTGGGGGTCTCCCTCTCTCTTTCTTTCTTTCATTCTGTTGCCTTCGATATTTTCTCTGTCTTTCCTTTCTCTCACTCACCCTCCCTCCCCCCCCTTTTCTTTCTTTTTTTCTTCTTTGTCTTTTTTTGCAACATGGTAGATATTACCGTAGAAATAGCTCATAGTATCAATGTATACGGGGGGGAGGAGTTGGATAGTAAATGAGCCACCTTTTATTGTAAGGAAAGCCAGGGAGTTAAAATAAAATAGAATAGAATAAAATAAAATAAATGGCTGGTGTTTTCAGAAATGCCCGTACACACAGTTATACAGGGGTGGTTTAACTCACTACTACTTTCCCCTCCTTTTTTTATTTTCCTGAGGTGTTGTAATTTTTATTTTTTTTACGTGTCGCGTTTTTCTCTTTCTTACCCCCCCCCCCCATGTCTACACACACGTACAAATAAAAAAGAAGTAGCCACTGTACTCAAAAGGCATATCCAACGAGTAAATCAGTTGGGTTTTTTTTTTTTTAACTTTGAGATTTTTAGATTATTGTTTTCGTGTACCTGCTGAATCGGGGAAATACCTGACGCGACGCGAAATGTTTTTTTTTTTAGTTTAAATTTTTGTGTGTATTTTTCTTTTTTTTTACATCAGAGGAAAAAACAAAAGAAGAAAAGTAGTCGTTTCTATACAAAAAAAAAAAAGTTGGTGATAATATCATAGTATTTTGATATTAGTACAACGAAATGATTGGGTAGAGAGATACAATGTAGCATACTCTTGTTTTGTGTTTTGTTATATTTTATTTTTATTTGGGTTTTTTTTTGTTTCTTATCCCTTCTCCTTTATTTTCTTGCCTGATATGGCTTAGGATCGATTAATAACTCGTTTCCTTAAACGGACGTCTCTGTAATAATAAGAGGGGAAGAAGAAAAAGAAGGAGAAAAAATATAAGATTAAAAAGAGAAATTCAGGGTCCTATTTTACGTGTCATCATTATGTAACTATTTTATTTATTTTCCGTTCTCTTGATAAGAAAGAAAGAACCAAGAAGAAGAAGAATTTGACAACACACCATTACATAATTACCTTTTTCCCTTATTATCCTATCTCTTGAGGTGTCTGAAAGCATCTTTTACCTTTTGAAAAATCTTGGTCTTGTGCCGATGAATCCAGTTGTTGAACCGTTTGCCTTTGGATTGTGTGAACTCTGATGGAGCTGTAAGGGACGATATGTCCATTCCGTGGGAATTCGATAATTCCCCCTCCATTGTCTCGTCACCGTCTCTAAATATACTCATCCACAGAGGGTTTTTTTCCTTATCACTGGTACAACAATATGCATCTTCATCCAGAATTTGACTATCTTCTTTAACTTTGTTTGCCAATGTGGTTCTAGCACAGGTACATGAAGAAGTAACTGTATTACTTGTAGCACGTAACAATTCATCCAAGAATAGATGAGCTATTTCATACTTGTTAAATACTAGATCAGTCTCGATTTTTTCGTCTTCTGGACATGACAGTTGCTTGTTGTGTGCGTGCACATCGTCCTTTAATTTGTACTCTAGTAACCTGGATGAAAATTTGGTAGCCCAGGCATGTACCTCTTCTCTTAAATTTATTGTACCTTTTATATTGTTTTCACAGCTGTTGATCCAATTATGTACCACTACGTTTAACCCCACGATACTCTCGCCGGCATTACTTTGTATTGTACCCTTAATGAGCCATTCAAGAAGTAAATAAAATGATCCCCGGTCAAATTGTCGATTTAGTTGTGAGTATTTCGTAAGCAACTTCAAGAACTTGGTATAACAATTTTTCACTTCGATAAGTAAGGTACTCAATACAATATTTTTGAGCTCTATCTCGTACCCGTACTCGTTCACCTCTCTAGAGTTTCCAATTATAATAAATTTAAGGTTAGCTAATAATGCAGGTGGGAAATAGTTCATCTTTTTCCATTTATCAATTATATCTACTTGCAAGGCGTCTCCGAATTCTTTATTTTGGGGTAGGTACCTTACCTGATAATTCTTGTCTTTGGGAACTGGTGCTTGTCTGTTGTTGGTGGCAAGTCTTTTGATGCTATCAGCCCAGATAAACTCTACTAGTAAGTCAAATAGAAATAACAGTTTGTTACCAACATAACTATTAGGCACAAATCCTCCTGTCTCTTGGACATTCTTTAAAGTTTGTGATAACAACACAGTTCCCGGGATGATACAAAGAGCTACAAATTTGACCTTATTTGATGCTTTCCTATTTCTTCTGCGTTCTTTATTTATTGCGAAGATCAATTC
The DNA here is from genome assembly GCA_030571395.1 of Nakaseomyces sp. UFMG-CM-Y6046. Lineage (NCBI taxonomy): Eukaryota > Fungi > Ascomycota > Saccharomycetes > Saccharomycetales > Saccharomycetaceae > Nakaseomyces > Nakaseomyces sp. UFMG-CM-Y6046. The sequence continues at coordinate 153,954 of JAJLXT010000007.1, read as the reverse complement.
TTCTAGCTTTAGGATTAGTTCTTCAATGGGAACATGTGTGTTCGTAGATAATTTCTTTTGGCTCTTGTTGCCGCTATACCATCGCACCTCTTCAGAATGGTCACGAAGTGAGAAATCAATAACACTATTGTTGTGAGGTGACAGTAGTAAAGGTTCTTGGAGATCTTCGTCCTTTTTATCTTCGAAACCCTGTTTTGTCTTGGTGTGTAAAACATTTTCCCTTCTGACTGAAAGGATAGGCATTTCTTAATTTTCTAAAAATAAAAGATTATGATGGGAGTGTTATGCAATACTGGTTGCATTTAGCAAAATTATATTGTTATTTACATTTTCCTATTGTTTGCAAGTAAATAATTCAATATGTGAAATATGTATTGTTAAGCAATTAATTTTGTATGTTGACACAAAATGATTCATTGCCCACGACTCAATTGACAAATCAAAACTAAATATTAAAAAAAAAAAAAGGTAAGGGAAAAGTCAATATTTCGAAAAAAAAACTAACGAGAACAACACAATTGAATGCGAAGAAATGAATTTATAGATTTATAATATACTCAAGTATATATTAGATATGCATAGATATTCACAAAAACCTTTATCACCGTCCGTTGTAAAAGATTAAAAGAGAAATAGATTTGTAATATTATAAAAAATAAACGTTAATTAAAAGTATTATTTATAAACTATTTTTCCCTTAGTCGAACAAACCGAAACCCATGTCATCGTCTTCGGATTCCTCGTCCTCTTCGGCAGCAGCAGTTTCAGCGGCACCAGAGTCAGCGGAACCAGAAGCAGCAGCAGCTGGAGCAGCGGAAGCGTACTTGTCTGGGTTCTCGATTCTGTCAACCAATTCCTCGATTTCTGGGTAGACGTAAGAGGAAGCGATGGCAACAGCCAACAAGTTCTTGTAGTTGTTGATCAAAGAGTGACCGACAGATGGCAAGGTTGGGTAACCGGCAGCCAAGGAGACGGCAGCGACGGTGCTAACAGCAGAGACGAAGTGGGAAACCAATTCATCGTCAGTGATATCCAAGATGGAGGATGGGAAGACTTGACCTTGGTCGTAGACTTGAACAACAGTCAAACCGTAGGTGAATGGAGAAATCTCCAACAAGTTCAACAAGGAGGCTTCAGATGGACCGACCTTGTTACCAGCTTCAACGACCTTAACGTCAGAGACAATTTCAATGGTACCTCTGGCAATCTTGGTTGGGACACCCAAAGCTTGGAAGAAAGAGGTCTTACCAGGTTCCATACCGGTGTTGACGGCTCTAACCCAGATGTCTTCTGGGGCAACGGCACCGGCTCTGGCTGGAGCGGCAACCTTGTTAGAGACGATAACTTCCTTGATGTCTTGTAGGGACTCGTTGGTGAAAACGAAACCGACGTTACCCTTGATGAAAGGCAACAACTTCTCGTATTCTGGCAAGTCAGAGACGAAGTCTCTGATGGCTCTTCTGACCATGGTGTTCTTACCCATCAAGACAACACCTCTACCTCTCAAGGCCTTTCTGACTTGGTGCATTTGTTGGGAAGAGACATTGTCAACACCAACAACGAAGATGGACTTGTATTCTTCCAAGTATTCTCTCAACTTGGAGAAGTATTCAGCTTTCTTTTCACGGATTCCTCCCATTATCAACTATTATAAATTTAAGTGCAGGATGTTTAAAGGTATCTCGCTTGATTTGCTTTCTGTAAGAATTGAAATATATGAAATAAAACACTACAACAATATTTAAATAACATTTTTAAAGAAAATATGGTATAGTAAAAGAAAGTGAAAAAAAAAATTTTTCAGTCAGTACGAGAGACAGAGTGAAAAAAAAAACAACAACACAAGTTGCACTCCAAACGAAAACAGTCACACACAAATATGTAGTAATAAACGAGCCTACACTACTTTTTGCCCGGGTAAACTGTATATATATCTACACATCCCCTTAAAACAGAAATAGAAATTAAAAAGATAGAGAAAAGTGTGTATAAAAAAAACCAGTAGACATGTACGGGTGTATGGTGTACGGGTGTACACACAGTCACAACAAAACCAATAACACTAGGAACGATACCCACGTGAATGACGTATATAATAATACTATCACATGACCGTGTATCATTGGCAACGATAGAAACAAGGGAAATTCCCCTTTGTCTCTCTGTCTGTGTGTGTGTGTGAAGGTGAATGTGTGGATGTGAATGTGGTGTGCGTTTAAAGGGTCTTTATATTCAAAGTATTAACTAGTTGAAGACTGGGATATAAGTTATTCTACAGGAGTCAATTGATATTCTTATAGAGAGCTACCTTTCTATCTATTTTTTTATTACTGTGTTTCTTTTCTTTCTATGGGAAAGTGAGATTTTCTACCCTTAATTTTGTTGTTTTCTTTATTACTTTGATCCACTCTACAAACAAATACTATTATTATTATTATTAAATTATAGATGGCTGTTCCTCCTCCTCCTCCACCACCACCTCCAATGGGTGGTCCTCCTGCTGAAGCTCCAAAACCTGCTGCTTCGGTCATGTCTGGGAGAGATGCTCTTCTCGGAGATATTAGAAAAGGTGCTAAGTTGAAAAAGGCGGTTACAAACGATAGAAGTGCGCCGATCGTGGGTGGTAGTACCACTAGTGGTAGTGGTAGTAGTGGTGGTGGTGTTATGGGTGCGTCTGCACCCAGTGTACCCGGTGGTGCGCCTGCTATTCCAGGTGGAGCTCCTGCTATTCCTATGGGTGCTCCACAGCTTGGTGATATATTGGCGGGTGGTATACCGAAACTGCGGTCTGTTAGTGGTTCCGCAAACCATAACTCAGCAGCTCCCCCTTCTTCTTCGGCGCCTCCTATCCCAGGTGCTCCGCCAGCTATACCCGGTGGTGCTCCTCCTCCTACGTCAACTGCACCAGCTATACCAGGTGGCGCTCCTCCTCCTCCCATCCCAGGTATGGCAGCTCCAAAGATGCCTTCCGGAAGACCACATATGCCAAGTGGAAGACCCGTTAACAGAAGTCACCAGAAAAAGGACTCTATATCGTCAACCATGCCTCCCTCTGGTGCTCCACCGATTCCCGGTGTGCCTCCAAGTATGCCACCATCAGCACCATCTATTCCAAGTATGAGACCACCTAGTAAAAGTAAGAGTGACAGTGTGCCGTCTGCACCAGCTCCTCCAATACCAGGTGCTCCTCCTGCTCCTCCAGCCATGCCATCTTCTGGTGCTCCTCCAGCTCCACCAGCTCCGCCAGCTCCGCCAGCCCCACCATCTATGCCCTCTTCAGGGGCTCCTCCAGCTCCACCTGCACCACCATCTATGCCATCATCAGGAGCACCACCTGCTCCTCCAATGCCCGGCATGGCTCCAGCTGACAGCAGCAAAAGTTCAAATCCTCCACCTTCAATCCCAGGTGGATTACCATTCCTAGCAGAAATTAATGCAAGAAGATCTGAAAAGGATGTGGTGGATGATAGCGCCGTAGCAGCCGCTAGCAGAGCCGGATCTGCTGCACCAGCACCACCTCCGGCACCTTCTGCTCCAGCACCACCAAGTTTAAGTGCACCTTCCATACCATCAGCACCAGCTCCTCCTGCACCCCCAGCCCCTCCTTCCATGCCTTCTATGAGCGCACCCCCAGCCCCTCCAGCCCCTCCTTCCATGCCTTCAACCGGTGCACCACCGGCACCACCGGCACCACCTGCTATGCCTTCATCTGGAGCACCTCCTGCACCTCCAGCACCACCTGCTCCTCCATCTTTACCGATTGGAGGTGCGCCACCGGCACCACCGGCACCACCGGCACCTTCAGCCCCTGCACCTAGCTCAGGTGGTTCATCTGCCCCACTGGTTTCTGGAGGACCATTGCCATTCCTTGCTGAAATTCAAAAGAAGCGTGACGATAGATTTGTTGTTGGCGGAGACTCTGGGTACTCTACTAAATCTGAACAGACAGATGTTGCAGCATCAGATGCACCTAAACCACCTTCTGCACCAGCACCACCATCTGGTGGAGGTATGTCGTTGATGGGTGAAATGCAATCAAAGCTCAGCCGAGGACCATCTTCAACCGCTCCTTCAGCGCCAAGCATACCAACATCGGCTCCATCAATTCCAAGTATGGCGGCTCCTCCAGTTCCATCAGCTCCTCCTCCACCTTCAGTCTCAGCTAACAACAATGCTCCTGCAGGAAATTCATTCATGTCCGAAATAGCCTCTTCTTTAGCTGGAAGGAATAAATCCCACACAGAACCGGCAGCTCCAGCTCTACCTAGTGCGCCAATACCTCCAGCACTACCCGCTGCACCAGCACCTCCATCTGCACCAGCACCTCCATCTGCACCAGCACCTCCATCTGCACCAGCACCTCCAGCCGCACCAGCACCTCCAGCCGCACCAGCACCTCCAGCCGCACCAGCACCTCCAGCCGAAGTACCTCCAAGCTCATCTAGCTCAAGCTCGAGAGCCCAATCTACCGATACTACTGGTAATCTAAAACAAAGATTATTTTCTAGTGGTACTGCTGACAGAAAAAGGAATGAATATACGAAGGCTCCAGAAGTTGATGTTGGGGCTGTAACGATTAATGGTAGTAGCAGTACTACTGGTACTAAGTTAAATTCTGGTAAGATAACTATTGATGACTCAAGGTTCAAATGGGCCAATGCAAATCAACTGCCGAGACCAAGACCATTCCAAGGCAGAACTAAGCTTTACCCAAGTGGTAAGGGTAGTAGTGTTCCTTTGGATCTCAGCAACTATGCTTAACGACAAAATGATATGATTTAACCTATACACAATGTTGTTCTGTATTTAAATTTATGTACTATTCATTTAAAGACATTTCTCTTTACAACATATAATTCTTTATATTGTACCTTCTAAAAATCTTCTGCATGCAACATTCCAAACATTTAACAGAGGACAGTACAGTTATACAGTCTATTCTTTAAAAAAATTTATATATACAGGAATTGGAAAAAGGGATTTGCTGAGCTTGTGTGGGTATTCAAAATATTTAATCATCATCCCAACCTGTTCTCCATCTCTTTTCCCAAAAGTCACAATTGAATTTTGGCTTTCCCAGCTTCTTGTTAACCTTGTTATGTGCGTCGCACATCCATCTCCCAAGATCTTCTCTAGACTCGACCTTTGGTGCATTCTCCCTAATGTACTTCTCAAAATCAGCAGCACACCAATTGCAGGGATAAACATGTGAGAATATATTTAGGAATTGCTTCATCTCATCTTTTTGTGTAGTAGAAGGTTGTTTTGGGTATGATGCTGCCACGGTATGTAGCAATGACCAAGAACTGGCTCCCAGTTGCTGAACATCAGGAGGATCAATTTTCTTATATGTCTTAGAACCAGGTATTAAATCTTCTGTAGTAGTATTAGCTTGGGACATGGCAGTGGAAGTTGTAGTTGCAACAGTAGCAGCAGTTCCTTTTTTCACTTTACCAGTGGCAAACTTAAAATCAAGTAATGTATTGCAGGATCGACACCTAAAATCAAATAAAACACCACATTCAATGTCAAAAAAAAAACAACAACAAAAAACAAAGTGATTACTTAATAATACTCCAAATTGTATTTGTATTTTTTTTTTATCATAGAATATAAGATACCGTTAGTATGAAACCCTTTTTTATTAATGAGAGAAAACAATCGCTCAAAAGCTTTTTTTTTATAACATACGGTTTACCGTCCTCGTCGTAAATAATTTTTCTACCAGTTAGCCCTTCTTCTGGCTTCATTATTATGTTATAATCCCCTGAAGAAGTACTACATTCCATCCCCCCTCCATTGTTGACTTATATTCTTAAATAGTAAAAACTAAGTCTTAGCTCATCGCACAATCTTTTCTCGAGAAAACCGTACAAGAGAATTGAATGTTTTTAGAAGCCAGCAAAAATCTGTTCTAAGGTGTAATTTTCAAATGGTATCCAGAAAGTAGTTTGACAAAATATATTTAAAACGTAACTAAAATTCTTTGAAGTTCATTTTTCTTTCCCCCTGGATACTATAGTTCAGTATGCATTGCACACTTCTCAAGAAAAATTCTGAGGGAAAAGCAAACTCATACATTGAAACAACAATAATAATAAATGAACCTAGTATGATAGCATCATTAAACAGAAAATGTAAAATATATATTGAAGCTTGCTGTCTATGTCGAAATATGCAGAACATGCATTACCTTTTGGACCCTTAAAAACTTTTGGTGCCTGAGAATATGATTTACGGTTTTCATGCTGCATGTACGGCACTTTCTGTGCGAGATCAAATTGAAAGAAAAAAATTTCTTTTTTTTTTTTTTTCATTTTTTTCCATCTGAAAAATTTTTTGAAAAAAAAGGCGATGAGCTTTAACCCAATAATAAAAAAATAATTATCATGCGATGAGCTTAGAATCACACATATAATTTCAATTTTGGGGTCTATTCCACGGGTTTTAGTTAGTTAGTACAGTAACGAAGGTATTATTGAAATGGGTAGTAGGAATAGTGGTATCAATATTCCTGGAGTCATCTTAGATGAACTGAAGGGACGGGATTATTCCAATGACGAAAGGTTTTTGGTAAAGAAAGGTAAAAAGAGAGGTGCCCAACAACTGTCTAGAAAGGATAGGAGGAAATTGCAAAGAGCAGAAAAGAAGAATAAAGGTAAGAAAGAACTAAAGGTTGAAGATATACTAAAATCGAAGCCAAAGCCTCAAAGAAATCCGGAAAGTGGTAAGCCCAACAAAAGTAAATCAAAGGATAACGAACTTCCCTTTTCTTCTGATGATGATCTATCTTCTGGTGATTTTGATGAGTTCGAAGAAGGTGATCTTGATGAGGAAGAATGGCAACAATTGAGGGAACTAGAAGAAGATGATGAGGACGAGGACGAGGACGAAGAAGGAGAAGATGATGGTGATGAAGAAGAAGACGTAGATGATAATGAATCAGAGGATGAACAAGAACCTATACATAGTAAAAATAATACTAATGAAACAGAGGAACCTTCTGAAGAAGATGCTAGTGAAGATGATTCTGATGAATCATTCGATGATGAAACAGAAGAGGAGATGACAGCAGAAGAAACCATGGCTAAATTGAAGGCCTTGAAAGCATTAAAAAATCAGAAATCTAATTTAGCAAAGGTCGACGTCGAATCTTCAGATTTAGGCTCTGAAGACAGAGATGGTGAAGAATTTGAGAGCGGCGATGGTGAAGAATTTGAGAGTGAAGATGGTGAAGAAATGACAGTTGAGGAAACAATGGCTAAATTGAAGGCTTTGAAGGAAAATAAGAACAATGAAACAGAAGATAAAGAGGGTGATAGTGAGTCTTCATTTAGTGATTACTCAGATGATTCAGAGTCTGAGGGAGGTGAAGAGGAACATGAAATGACTGTCGAGGAAACCATGCAAAAATTAAAAGAAATGAAAAATGCCAAATTGCAATTAAATGAAAATGATGATATGGACATGGATAACGTATCCGATTTTGACTCCGATGATGAACTTATGAGTGAGGAAGACTATAGCGATGATGAACCTGAGATGACAGCTGAACAGACTATGAGGAAGTTAAAAGAATTGAAGGAATCGAAGCAAAAGACCGGTGTAAATGAAAAGAGCAGTGGTAAAAAGACTGTCAAATTTGACTTACCAGATTCAGCATCTGATGAGGAAATGGAGGGAGAAGAAGAGAACTTATCTTCTGACAAAAACTCTTCGGATGAAGAATCAGAGTCAGAAATGACTGTAGAAGAAACAATGGCAGCGCTCAAAAAGGCTAAAGAAGCTAAGAAACAAAACAAAGATCTCAAAACAAAACAAAAGAAGAACGATAAGAAAGAAGAAGAGCCTATCACACCATTTCCACTTACTCAAAGTGAAAGGGTCGCAATTCAAAAGGATGAATGGGATATGAACTACTATGCTAAGAAGTTAGGTCTGAAAGGTGATAAGAGAAAAATCAGAGCTAGAGATGATTTTGATGCAGTTGGTGGTCTTCTTGAAGGTTTGGATTTCTTTGAAAATTATGATGATCTTTCGGACAGTGAAGAAGAAGAATCCGAAGAGGAGTCTGAGGAATCTGAGGAATCTGAGGAATCTGAGGAATCTGAAGATGAAGATGAGTCCGAAGGTGAAGTCAGAGGGAAAGGTAATCAAAATCCATTCCCATCCGATGATGAGCTCTCATCAGGGGATTTCGATGAATTCGATGAAAATGATCTCAACGAAGAAGAATGGGAACAACTTCGGGAACTTGAAGATTCAGACAGTGATGAATCAAATACTGATAGCGGAGAAGATTCCGGGAAGAAGAAAAAGAAGAAATCTAAGAAGAAGGAAAATCCTTATGTAGCTCCTGTTGAGTCTGATTCGAGTACATACGTTCCTCCATCTATGAGGAAAAAACTCGATTCTGGCGATTCTGACAACGTCACAATTGCAGAAATCCGCAAGAAGGTAAAATCTCAGTTGAATAAACTTTCTGAATCCAATTTATTGGTGATTATAACCTCACTTAACGAGCTATATGATACTTACGCTAGGCAATACGTTACAGAAACCATTACATCAGAGATTTTACAACTTATTTCCCAAAATAACAAGTTGCTAGACAGTTTCGTAATGAACTATTCGGCTGTAGTATATGCTATTTGGAAGCTCAGAGGAACAGAAGCTGGTGCATCTTTCTTACAGGCGTTGGTGGAAGAATATCTAAACCAGTACGACCACCAGACGAGTCAGTTAGATAAAACTTCAGATCAACCTTTGGTTACTAATAAAAAGTGTTCTAACATTATCTCCTTGATTTCGTATTGTTATAATTTTGGTTTGATGTCTTCAAGATTGATTTTTGATATAATCAAGGACCTTATTTCTTCTCCAAATGAATTTTCTACTGAATTGTTGCTAAGGATTGTTTCTATATCAGGTCCTCTAATTAGAGGTGATGATCCTTCCGCCCTGAAAGAGATCTTGGCCGAACTATTAGCTAATATGAAATCGGTCAAATCTTCTCCAAGAATGCAGTTTCTACTGGATGTCATGGCTGATCTAAAAAACAACAGGTTAAAACCCTCGATTCTGGCAGCCGATCACAGAAATATCAAGAAAATAGTAGGCAATTCTGTTAAAGGTAATGCAATAGAAGAGCCTCTACAAGTGAATCTAGCTGATATAAAGAATGTTGAAGAAAAGGGTAAATGGTGGTTAGTAGGTGCTTCTTGGAAAGGTAATATGAATAGTGCCTTCGAGGAAGTAGATTCTTCACAAAACAAAAAATCTGCAGCAGACATTGAATTAAATGACGATTTGTTAGATGATATACCCGACTGGTCTAAGATTGCCCGTGAACAGCGTATGAATACTGAAGTTAGACGTGCGATCTTCATTAGTATTATGTCGGCTCAAGATTATGTAGAGGCATCTACCAAAATCGAAAAACTGGGACTAAAAAATAAGCAAGCTTTGGAAATCCCGAAGGTTATTTTACATTGTCTATTGGCTGAAGGTGGTAATAATGGATATAATCCTTATTATGCTCTAGTCACCAGTAAGTTATGTGAATTAAACCCTTCCTTGACAAAATCTTTACAATTTCTGTTTTGGGATACTTTAAAGAAGTTTGAAGATAAAACAAACTACGATTCTGATGAAGAAGATATTGATGAGGATGAGGACGAAGATGAAGACAAATCTCTCCGGAAAATTATGAGTCAAGGTAAGTTCTTCGGATCCCTTATTGCTGATAATGTCCTTAAACTGGATGCATTCAAGCATGTTCCTTTAATGGGTGGTCTAACGAAGAACGGTTACCTATTCATGGAAGTTTTGGTTTTCCAGTTACTTCTAAATATTGCAAAGAAGTCAGAATCAAAAATCAAGAAGAAGTCAGGTGCCAAAGAGGTAACTTATACAACTTCTGTGATGAGTAGTTTGCTAGTTAACGGTGTTAAGCTCGAAAATAAAACGTTTATTCTCAAAGGGTTGAGATGGTTTATTGAGAAAAAGCTAAAATACACAGATTATCTGGTTGGAAAGAAGGGAGAAAAGCAGTACAATAGGGACTCTAAAAGGCTAGACTGGGCAACGCATACCATCCAAGAATTAATTGCTGATGAATTAGAATCCACTGATATTTAACGTAACTTGAATTCAAGTGTATTATCTTGGATGCATTATAGATTAATATAATTTACTTATAGATTACATTAGATGATTTTATTCATTACTTTATACAAATTTTGGTTTGAACTACAAATTCATTCATATTAATTCATATCACTTTGTGCATCAGTGATAGATTTGACAAACAGTCTCCCGTCTGCCTTTTGTTTAAATCTAGCCACATATGTGACTAATTTTCCGCTTTCGTCTATCGTTGGAATCTTAACTAGGTTTTCATTATCAGCCGTTAGAGGTACATACTTAAAGGACTTGACCAAAGCTGTGTTTAACAGAATGTTACCCATACCATCAGATCTACAGAGTAGTCTGATCTTAGATTTGTCATCCTTTCTTTGTAAAAGCTTTAATTCACCGACACCACGAGAATCATAACCATTTGTTTCAGTATTCACGGTCATCAGTTTCGATCTTTGTGTGAATAATGGGACTTCATCTTCCTCGCCATTTTGTAAAGACATCTGTTTTGAAGCTGAATCCTCAGTTGTGTCTTCAGTTTTGTTTGCATCTTCAGTATTAGTTGCTGTAACTGTACTTTCAGTGGCCTTCTTTTCTTCATTAGTGCTGGATTGGTTGAATGGCAACGAGAATTTGAAACCTGTTGTTGCAGGATTAGTAGTTGAAGTAGTCTTATTCTCTGGCTCATCAGCTGGTTTACCGAATGAAAATGCAGGTGCCTTTGATTGGCCAAATGTGAATCCTCCGCTTGGCTTAGAAGAGTCAACATCAGTATCAGTCTTCGTTGTTGGGTTTCCGAAAGAGAATGCAGTTTTTGGAGTGTCTGACTTACTTGTGAAGCTGAAACTTAGAGCAGGCTTTGAACTTTCAGCATTTTCGTTGGAAGTAGCATCATTGTCTTTCTCACCATTTTCTTTTTCTTTGATTTCAGCAGTACCAAATGAGAATGATGGCTTATTATCAGTAATTGAATCACTTGGTTTTGAGGTACCAAATGAAAATGATGGTTTGGCTTCAGTTGATGATGTACTTTCAGGTTTACTGAAAGAAAACCCCGAGTTTGTTGCAGTAAAAGGATTAGGTTTGGCTGCTCCAAAGGAAAATGAAGGTTTTTGACCTTCTTCTTTGTCTATATTAGAGGAAGCACCGTCATCCTTGGTAGCAGGTGTTGAGAATGAGAATTTTAATGGCTTTGTATCATCATTCTTCTTTTCAGTTGTGTCTGGCTTGGTACCAAATGAGAAAGTTGGCTTAGTGGTAGTTTCATTAGTTTGGTCTTTACTAGATGGAGCAGTAGTAGTAGCTGTCGAAGTAGTAGAACTGAATGGATTGGAAGTTGAACCAAATGAAAACTTAGGCATAGTCTTCTTTTCCTCCTTAGGTTCGTCCTTAGATTCAGGTTTTTCCTCCGTTACCTTTACTGCAGAACCCTCTGGTTTTTTTAAATTGAAAACATCACTCTTGACTGTACCACTGAAAGTAAATTGGGGACCCTTGATTTCTATATCACTATCACTGTCACTGTCACTGTCATCCTTCTTTTGTTGCTTCTTAGCTTCACCGAACGCAAAAGTTTTGTCAGAAGTAATGGGCTTTGCATTTCCAGCTAAGGTAAATGTTGGACCTTGTATTTTAATTTCCTCCTCACTATCACTCTCACTATCACTAGAACTCTGTTGTGGAGGCATTTGCTTAACTGGTTCAGTCTTTTCTTGTTCAATTGGTTCAGAAGAAGCTTTCTCATCGGGCTTTGGTGCCTGTGGTTGGAAGTTGAATGTAGTTTGCTTTGGTGTCTCGACAGCTGGTTTAAATTTGTTAAAGTTCGCAAATCCTGGAGCTACATTTTCTGGAGTATTCTGCGCAGAGAAAGTGAACGCATTCGGTTTTGGAGCCTCGGTAACTGACGAGTCTGAATTTATCTCATCCATGTATTTTCCATATTTAATAAAAATTGAGCGCAAGTCACAACAGGCATCATTCCTCACAAACTCAGATACTCTATCTTTAAATTGCAAGTTCAAAGCCTTGAGTTTCGCAGCTTTATCATTTTTCCCCTCATTTGTTGCTGGTTCTGCTGCCTTTTTGGCAAAAGAAAACGCGTTCGCCACTTTACTCTCATCGTTATTACTCCTCAATGTAGTGGGAAAAGCCATTTTACGCTTAGGCATCGCAATCTTACGACGACTCATCACATCCTTCGAGGCCGTAGCGATGCTACTTGGTTGTTCTTCTCCTTCACTGTCAGACCCCCTGCTAGCAAGTGCCTCCCTGGTCAATTGCTCATTTGCTGATCTTTTAGCCATCCTTCAATTAATGTAGTGGAAAAAAATTTTTCTTTTTCTCTACCAGAATGTATGTTTAAGTAAAGTAGTCTTTTCAAATTTTAAATAAAGTAAACCTTTTTTATTTTCTTTCTTCTTCTTTTTTTTACCGCCTTAATATAAAACTAAAATCGGTATCTGCTCACTTCTTGTCCTTAAAACTCCTTGGTCAAACTCAAAAGTGAAGTTCACGGTTCAGTTACTTACTATTTTAATCTTTAAAACAGTTAACATTTCTTGAAATTTTTCAAATAATTTTTTTTTTTTGCAAAATTCTTAAACCAAAAAAAAATGAAAAAAAAAAAAAAAAAAAAAAACTGATACACAAACTTTGTTACCCTGATATGTATTTAGTATATAATGATATTTTTGAATAATTTTATTGACAAAAAATGCAAAAAAAAGTAAGATACTCCGATACGGGGAGTCGAACCCCGGTCCCCACGGTGAAAGCGTGATGTGATAGCCGTTACACCATATCGGAATACAAATTCGGCTGAAAGTTTTTGGCAATCGGGGTCTATACTCTAGAGTAATCTAATAGGGAATATTTTTTACTTTTCGGTTGTCTGAGGTTTGTAGATTAATATCTGATTAATTTTATTTGAATATTGATAGTTGCAAATTATTATTTTTTAGTGAAAGAAGTGGTAAAGTAATGTAGAGTATACTTGAAAGATGAATTTTACATGTCCCACACATCCTCGCACTCCCAATTATAACTGAAATTTTTACCACAGGTTTAGAAACAGATGTTCTACAAATAAATTAAAGATTCAGACGGTGTTGTATTTTGTTATATTCACCATCTAATCTACTTCTCTCCCTTCTCAATTCATCGAATTCATCACTGATTTATTGCAAAACAAGAAAGCCCTAACCCAGATATATTCTCTTTTTGAGTTGTGTTTCTTTGTGACATTTCCACAGAGAAATAGTCGTAGTAGTGTGTATCCAAAAAAAAAAAAATTTTTTTTCCAGCTACGAACGGGCGAGAAAAAATTTTTTTGAAATTTTGAATTTTTTTTTTCTTTGGTATAAAAAGGGCATCGAGAAGTTTCATATTGGTTTTGTAAATTCATCTCCTTAATGTTTTCTCTCTGGTATGGTGATTTGTCTAAAGGAAAACCCCAGCTGTATGGACTTGGTGAGAGAGGAGTTATAATTAAACTTGGATTTTATGTATCCTTTGTGGTACTATGCTAGGAAGCGTTTTTCAAGTTATTAATAATTTCCTTCTTTTACCATAGATTGCATAGCTGTCTAGAAACAATATTTTTTTTCTGTTTGAAATTGCCTTTCTTTTATTCTATTTTTTTGTTTTTTGTTTTTTTCTTTATATGATTATAAAAACATTTTAGACTTTCGAGTCTGCTTTTACTGAGGATGTACATGCAGGACATATTGTTAATTAGGAATTCTTCGTTTATGATCTTAGAATAGACAAAAAAAAAAAATAAGGAATTAGAAAAAAAGCAACAACAGTTTAATATTATTTCTATTAATAAGAAAGAAAGAAAAAGAAAAAGAGTAAATATTAATTCATTGTGAGACCACAATGAATCATTGATAATTTGCATTTCAAAACAATTACTGTTTGTTTTTTTTTAAAAAAAAAAGAACAAAAGTAAATGATGAATAGACAACCCGTCTTTTAAAATATCCGGTGATGATTCTTCGGAATATGTGCCAGGATAAAATCATGCATCACCATCTGATACTTGTAATAATGCATTAATTTTTTTCTTATCAATGGTTTAAAAAAAATATTTTCTTTTTTTTTTTGATTTTCTTTTATGTAATAAAATGAATTAAAGTTATTATGATGAAAAACCATAATTTTTCAGTTCTGCTTCTGAACCAAAATAATAGGAAGATAACCAATTTACCAAAGCTCAATATCTGATATAACTTTAATTTTATACGTACTCTCTTTTCTTGTACTGTAAAACTTGTAAATATTTATCTTATTTGCAAAATGGAGACAAAAAAAAAACGATATGAATTAATTAAAAAACAAATTTATATAAGGATGCAGAGGTATGGAAAAAATTAAATTTAAGTTCTTTTTCAAATGAAAAGAACTATTATGCTTTCTTATTTTCTTTCATCATTCAATAATAATGTGAAAGTAGATCTTCTTCAAAAATAAACACTTGCATATTCCTTATTGAATATGAAGAAGTCTAAAAGAAAAACAAAAGAGAAGAAAAAAATGGTTGCAACTGGGCGAGAGGACAAGCTTTTTCAGAAATTAGAAAACTTGAAAAGAGAATACTTCATGTTTTTATTTCTTTGCTTGAACGAGTAAAATGCTAATGGTTCCTGAACAAAATCTTGTCGTAGTTAGAGTAATATTACTCTAACTAAAAAAAAAAGAGAAATTATGCATGTAGTGATTTGTCAGGACTTTGTATAATAATAATAAAAATAAAAATAAAAATAAACCGAATTATTGGTAGCTTGAGCATGTTAAGAACAGAAAATGGGGAGAGAAAAAAAAATATTTCTTGAGAAAGCATCGTGTAATTAAAGTTAGAATATAATTTTTTTTTTTTTTCAATAGTTTGTGGTGGTTAGTTCATTACCATGTTCATCATAAAATCTCTCCTCATCCATGAGATTATTTGATCTTGTAGGCCTTGCGTTTGTATGAACTGTCCCGTTCCTATTAACTTCATGGCTCGGCAGACTTTCACCAAATGACAGACTATGAGCATTGTCATCGATCTCTTCGTCGAACACCATATCCGAGTCTTCGAAGTCAGAAGCGACACCACCGAGTGGGGTTTTAGATTGGTATTCTTCTGTCATTTCTCTACCCATCAATGCGTTCCACCATTTGGTCAATTTATTTGGACGGTACGCGGTGACAACTTTACCGTCGGAATTAATAAAGTCGGTCTTTGGAGAACGTACACATATCAGGTAGAAGACAGCCAAACAGATCAATAGCAGCGGCACACCGATACCCACCACGACACCGATCACGATATGTTTGTTCTTCGTCGAAAGACCATGGTGAGTCTTCTTCTCGTTGTTTTGTGGCCTGTACGTCGATGTAGGCATTAACGTCACAGTAGTATAGAGATCGGAAAGCACAGTTCTGCCCTCTATTACACTGGTGATGGTCGAATGTTCTCGAGAAGAAGACGGTTCTGAAGTAATGGTGGACGATGAGCTGGATTCGGTAGATGAGGATTCGGAAGAGCTACTCTCTTCGGTGGACGAAGACGATGTACTGGATGAAGTCCTGTTAGCCCGACTCGATGAGGATAGAATATAAGTGGAAGAAGGCCTAGACGATGAAATTGATGAAGAAGAAGATGAGGATATGGATGATAGTGTGGATGATGAGGATGATATCGATGATGATGATGAGGTAGACGATATCAAAAACGTAGTAGTGTTTCTTGCAGAAGACGATATTATCGAAGACACCTCTGATGAAATTGATGATGGTTGTGAAGATATAGAAGATAATGATGAAGGGGAAGACGATGAGATCACGAACGTAGATTCCCCAGAAGATGAACTTGATATCGACGATATTGATCCAAATGATGATATATCCGACGTCGATGAGATAGAAGACGACAGTACTGCAGAGTAAGATGCATTATTTCCTCTTACATCTGGTGGTATTATCTGAGCTGCAGCAACCGCAAGCATAAATATCCAGATCATGTTTTTGTTTTATAATATGATTGTTGTAAGTTCTTTCAAAATCTTTTCGTTATGTTACTCTATTTTCTCTCTCTCTCTTTCTCTCTTTCTTTAGGTGCTTATTAAAGATAGAACTTGTTCTAGTTTAGATCGAAACACTTATCAAAGTTATATTAATATTATCTTTATTATTGTATATTTTATTTAATTCCTCAATGGCCTATAAAAAGAATTATTTAAGAACAAAAAAAAATATGAAAAAAAAAAAAAAAAGAAAATAGCTGTTAAAAATAGAAGCCCAGCAAAGAAAGGAAGATTTTATTTAAAAATAAACAAAAATCAATAAAGAAAAAAATCTCTGTGTTTTGCTACTTCGCCTTCATCGGGATCAAATTTATTCTCTCTCTCCGTCCATTCTCTCTCTCTCTCTCTTCATCTCTGTGTGTATGCGCATCTCTGTGTGTATGCGCATCTCTCTGTGTTCCATCCCATCGACCCTTCCCCCCCCCTGGGTTTTTTACACACACTCTCTCTATGTGTAGCTTTGTTACAATGCATACTATATCACACACACACACACACACAACAACCACTTAAACTCCTGGTACTTAGATACTTCCGTACAACGTTGGGGGTCAACTATATTTCTTTCTCTCTCTACGGTAGTTTCTTACCCCCCGCGATACTATTCTCTTCTTTTTCATTATTTTTTTTGGATCGACGGGGTGATGCCCCTGTTTTTCTTTCTTTCAACTGCCCCTGCGCATCTTGTCTCTCACCATTGGGAAGATTTGCCACACACACACACACACAAAAAGTGGGCGCAGCAGAGTAACACAGGGGACATAGAGCACAGAGTTGTGTGTGTTTTAGAAAAAAAAAAAACAAAAAGAAAACTTTTCTCCCATATTTTTTGGCGTTTCGCGTTGTACACGTGATTACGTGGAGTAAGCTAGTGCATGTGACTGTACAATATAGAAATGACAAAGAAGGGAAAGAAGAAATAGTTATATTTTATTACAAAAGGTTTGGATCATAATTTTAAAGGGAAAATTATTTATTGAGACGTATTAAGTGAAATAGAAATAAAGTTATACAAGTTTGGTTGTTGTTGTTGTTGTTGTTTTTTTACTCATTTCTTGCCCTTCTTCTTCTTCTTCTTGTTCTTCTTCTTCTGGGAGGTCGAGGTCGAGGTCGAGGTCGAAATTGTAGGAGTTTGTTCTCGTGAGGACTCGTCTTCAACTTGTATTTCGGGTACCTCTTCGTCTTCTATCACTTCTTCGGTGGCTGGCTCTTCGGTAGTTGTTTCTGTGGTTACTGGTTCTTCAACTACTGGTTCTTCAGCAACTGGTTCTTCAGCAACTGGTTCTTCTTGAGTAACTGGTTCTTCAGTAGTTGGTTCTGTGGTTACTGGCTCCTCGGCAGCTGGTTCTGTGGTTATTGGCTCCTCGGCAGCTGGTTCTTCAGTTGCTGGTTCTTCAGTAGTTGGTTCTTCAGTAGCTGCCTCTTCAGTAGCTGGCTCCTCAGTAACTGGTTCCTCAGTAGTTGGTTCTTCGATAGCTGCCTCTTCTTCAACAACTTGCTCTTCAGTAGTTGGGTCCTCGGCAACTGGTTCTTCAGCAGCTGGCTCCTCAGTAACTGACTCTTCAGCAACTGGTTCTTCTTGAGTAACTGGTTCTTCAGTAGTTGGTTCTGTGGTTACTGGCTCCTCGGCAGCTGGTTCTGTGGTTATTGGCTCTTCGGCAGCTGGTTCTTCAGTTGCTGGTTCTTCAGTTGCTGGTTCTTCAGTTGCTGGTTCTTCAGTTGCTGGTTCTTCAGTTGCTGGTTCTTCAGTTGCTGGTTCTTCAGTTGCTGGTTCTTCAGTTGCTGGTTCTTCAGTTGCTGGTTCTTCAGTTGCTGGTTCTTCAGTTGCTGGTTCTTCAGTAGTTGGTTCTTCAGCAGCTAGCTCTTCAGCAGCTAGCTCTTCTGTGGTCGTTTCTTTAGCAGTTGTCACCTCAGTTCCTTGCTCTTCTGTCGTTTCAGCTTCTGGTTCCTGTGGCAGTTCCTTCTGTTGGTCTACCTCTCCACCTATTTCAGGGAATCCATAGTTCGCTAGGATAGATGGGTCTGCATCTAAATAGAAGCCACGTACACCAACAATTCTCTTCTCTACTTGGCACGCTCTAACCCATTCAGGTCTTACAATTGGGATATTACTGCTCTTAGCCTTCAGTAATTCTGGGTCATCGTCATTCTCTAAGTCATTGCATACAAAATGTGTAGTATCAATGGCCACTGCATGTTGCATAGGCCTAGCACTAATAGATTTTAGACAATGGTCGACTTGTCTTGGTGTCACATTTTGTAATGGATCCAATGGACCCAGGCAGACAGTAATACCAGACATGTCGGTCATCTTATGTGTGTGAATCTTCACCTTCTCGGACCAGAATTGACCTGAAGTTGTTGTTAGTTTAAGTTGGAACTCATATGCCGTATCAATTGAAAGACCGGATATTTTTGTAGTGGTAACTTTGAAGGGGTTTGGAATAACCATGGATCTCACACCTTGTCTGTATAACACAAGAGACTTTAATCTAGCAGAGCCCAACTCTAACTTATCCCAAGCCAAAATACAACTAGTTTGGGTTACATTTATAACATTTAGTACAGGAGCCTTAGGCCTGTCAGTACCATATTTCTGTAGAATTGTCTGTTGCACAGACATGAATTTCGTCTTCTCCTTCTGTTCCTCATCAGTATTTTGAGCTACCTGCATCTTAACAATTGAGCCAGCCCTAACATTTTCGGGTAGAAGCATGGTAGGTAGTTCAATTACATGGTGGTCTTTGGTGGTCAATAATGCCAAGGAGGCATCCATTTTACCCACAGTTAGCAGAACTTCAACAGAAGACATTCTTTGTTCTTATTTATCGTAGTTTTAATGAAAATAGCTGACAATTTCAAAGATATACTCAAGAACAGTATGATTCAATTAATTTTATGCTAATGGATATTAGCTTTTTAGAAGCCTCGTTTGTTTTTTTAAATGCTCCTTTTATTCCAAACAATTCTCAAAATTGTCGTTCCTTTCTGTTTTCTGTTTGGTTAACTAAACAATGGCTCTGCCTCTTTTAGTCCAAATTGCCCTAATTACTCTTTTTGTCTCATCATTAACAGAATCCTTTTTTTTTTTTCTTGCTTTGCGTAAAGCTGTTCAATTCCCAAATTACAACTCTTTTTTTTTTCCTAATATCATTATAGACGCCATAGAACGTGGTTTTATTTTCTTACACTGATGGATGTAAGTCACCTTTATACACATCTTTCCTTTTGATTAACCTAACTAAATAGGACCATTTGGATTGTCTATGGTTTAGCAGCTGGTATGCTGTTGTATTGGTTGGTTCCTTCTCGAGTAAGGATATTAGGTATGGCATCAAAGCGGATGTACCTTTTAAACTATATGATAGTGGGCCAATAGAATGCTCCTGTTGCACTAACCGAGTCCTTGCAACCCTTGAAAATACCAATGGGTATCTAAACTCTAGCTGTGATACTAGTAGTGATGTAAAATATTCATCACAATGCGAAACTAAATTGTCCATGTAACCCCTTTCATCCCGGATATCTGTGATAAAAGAACCTCGACATATCAACTTCTTGAACACAGCCAAGGTCGGTAGTTTATCATCATGTTTCTGATGCTCTCCAGGCTCTATTAAAAGGTTTGAGACTTTATTCTCATTCCAAATTTTGCAATGGAGATGAAACTTAATTGAACTGTCAGATTCATTTGGGATCACGTCTACATCATAGGATAGTTCTCTCCATATTATTGGATCCATAAGGTCCGCAACCTTAATCCCTTGCTTATTCAATTGTCTTGAATTGATTTCAAGCTTAAATATTACCTATTAAATATTTGTTAGTATTTAAAAACATGTGGAGTCAGGGAATAGTAAAATCTGTAAACATACTAGTAGATGGTCTATCCCAAATGGCGGTAAGGTGACATAATTTCTCTCGTTAATTTGTGAACAATCGTTACTGGCTATTATATGCAATGCAGTTTCCCATTTGGACATCATGGTATGCCCTTGTTGTGAAGAGGATAGGAACATTGAATTTAATTGTAACACTTGCTCCACTCCTGTAGACATTAACCTTTTATTCTTTTAATTGTGTTTTAGTTACTTGATTTTATATCTATTAAAGTAATCCTTCAATAATTTGAAAGATTCACTTCTTTTGAAAATAAGCGCGATGACTTAAAAAGTACTTGTTAAGGGAAAGAAACAATACTGATATGTTCAAATATTTAAAGCAAATATGGGATAAGTCTTATAATAATATTTTTTTTTTAATTTTGAAGAGTTTATGTAACTTAAATAATAATAATAATAAAAATAATAAAAGTAGATACTATAAGAGGTGTTAGAACAATAACGAGAAAGAGAGAGAAGAGAGAGAAGAGAAAACCACCAATAAAAAAGAGAATAAATAGCAGTCAATAACGCCCCAATATAATATAGTAATAGTAGTAGAAAAAGTTAAAACAAAAAGATTCAAGTAGAGTTTTCGTGTTGATAGGACAACTTCTGCATAGCTGCTAAGAAGTCTTCTAGAGTTCTAGATGGTTTCTTTGGTTTCAAGGACTTGCCATGCATGACCCTATCAAAAGATACCGATTCTGACATTAGGTAGTAACATCCACCTAGGATACAGAAAACACCAATAGACCAAATATAAACGGTGATAATTGTAACAATATCAGTCTTACCATTGGTACATACACCAAAACCAGTAAAACAAGTTGCGACAATATCAACAATTATAATGGCGGAAACCAGTTGTAGAGATGGTAGGGAAGACCAGAAAGGACCGACAGCTCTGGTTATGAATATCAACCAGTTCTCAGTTAAAGATATTTGTAGGAATAAGACCCCATCAATAGACCCAAAGTTTTGAATAATTCCTCCATTTGGGACATACATGGTAGTCAATGTAATACAAGTACCAATAGCTAATATAGCACCCAATACAATTGAAATACCCCATAATCTTGGTAAATTCCATTTTACTGGAAGTTGGGAATATGGAGCATTATCGTAGGCGATTGCCATTGTCGCAATATCAGAAAATATTGCAATAATAACAATCAGGTTAATATTCAAAGATCTATTCAAGACAATAATCCAAAGTCCTAAAAAGATCTCTAGATGAATGGACAGAGCAATACGATAAGTAACATAAGCGTACATTCTGTGGAAGATTTGCCTGGATGTCTTTAAGGCATCAATAATGGCAGATAAACCAGGAGCCAAAAAGATGATATCAGCGGCACATCTTGCAGCATCAGTAGAACCCTCAACTGCAATACCAGTATCAGCTCTTTTCAAAGAAGGGGCATCATTTACACCATCACCAGTCATGGCAACCAAGTAACCTCTGTTTTGAAGAATTTCTACAACCCTGTATTTGTGTTGCGGAAAGACCTCAGCAAAACCATCAGCATTTTCAACGAAGTCAGCTAATTCAGAACCTGGCATATCACTAGAATTACCGAGACCCAAAGTCTCAGCATTGTAAATATTAGTTCCTAATCCAAGTTGTCTACTTGTCTCTTTGGCAATACCAACGGCATCACCTGTTAGCATTTTCACACGTAGACCCAGCTGCTTGGCATTATTAATCGTCTCCAAGGTATCGTCTCTTGGAGGGTCCATTAGGGGCATAATACCAAGAATTTCCCATGGCATGTCCTCCACTTTCCTTGCAATGCCAAGGGAGCGGTAACCACTAGCCGCCAATGAAGCTACTTTGGCTTCGAAAGTCTCGTATATTTCTTGATCAATAGGACTCTCCTCTTGAACAGTCTTCAAAACGAATAATGGAGCTCCTTTAATACAAGTAACCTTTTTCCCCTCAGGAGATAAAACAACTGAAGTGACTTTCTTAGAGACGGGGTCGAATGGGTGGAATTCTAGAACTTTGTAGCAGCCTAGTGAATTTTTAACGTTAGGATAACCAGTTAAGGCCTTTAAGAAAGCCCTATCGATGGCATCCAACCCGTTCTTTTTCCTGGAAGCAGCCAAACAAGCTGTGAGCATTAACTCATCTGTTTCAACTCCGGGAACTGTGAATGGTTCGTGGAGAGACAATTTGTTCTTAGTTAATGTTCCAGTTTTGTCTGAGCACAGGATTTCGACACCAGCCAAAGACTCAATAGCAGAAAGTTTTTGAACAATGGCTTGTTTTTTGGCCAAAAATGCAGCTCCGACAGCCATTGTGGTGGTGACAACAGCTGGTAGACCCACAGGGACGCCAATAACAGTAATTCCCAAAGAATATCTAAGAATTTCTTTTAATGGGATACTTCTGTAGAAGGAAGCAGTCCAAATTCCTACCAAAGTTAGAACGACAAATACCAATAAAGTGGTACCAATACCGTTCAAAACTTCAGTAAAATGACCAGAACTTTGGGAAGCTTTGGACACAAGTGAAGCAGCTTTTCCGACGAATGTGTTGTCCCCGATAGCGGTAACAACCATTAAACTACTGCCAGTTTTAACAGTAGAGGAGGAGTAAACTTCATCACCTTGACGTTTTTGGACAGCCAATGATTCACCTGTAATAGAGGACTGGTCGATTTTTAGCATACAACTGTCTAGAATCAAACGACCATCAGCAGGAATCACAGAACCATCCTCAATTAGAAGAATGTCACCAGGGACAACTTCAGTAGCAGCAATTTCACATCTTACACCATCTCTGACAACATATGCAGTGTTAGCGATGGATTTTTTTAGTTGTTCCACGACTGAGCCAGCTTGGTATTCTTGAAAGAAACCGATTACGGCGTTCAGCAGCAAAAGTAGTAAAATCACGGCGAAATCAATCCAATCTTGGAGACCAGCTGCCAAAATGGCAGCTATCTCCATAACATATTGGACTGGACCAATAAAGAACCCCATAAATTTTTTCAAATGGGATTCGGATTCTTCAGAAAGTTGGTTAACCCCGTATAGTTTTCTTCTCTTCAGGACTTCATCGCTACTCAAACCAATTTTTGGATCAGTTTCAAATAAGTAGTCAGGGAATGAGTGGGAAGAGGACCTGATTGGGGTCAAAGAGTTGTTACCGCTATCGACACTTCCAACATCAGAGCAAAGACTTTCAATCAAACTATCAATGTCATCAGAATCATTGACAGTTTCGACTGAAACTTCATTACCCGAATAAACGGAGGAAGAGTCAGATTGGCAGTGGGTGTCATCCATCTTCTCAGATGAATTGACAGAAGCTGTTTCAACAATAACGGGATCCAAAGTCTTCATATCTAAAGTTAAAATGTCTTGGTTGTTATATAAAAGACGCTGGATGTATATATTTAGCTGTGGTATTATATAAAATGAAAGGAAAAAATAGGAATAAAGTAAGAAAAGAAAACTTGGCCAAAATTAAAAAAACCCTGAACCTACCCATCCTTTTATATTAATTTTTTTTAAATCCAATTCAATTTAGAATGAATTTCATTACCAGTTAATTGGGAGCCATTATTACTTGTACTCATATTTAATTGATACCTTGCTCACCAAACCTTTTACCTACCCTTTAAAAAAATAAAATAAAAAAAAAAAAAAGGGATAATAATAGATAGTATGTATCAGTTTATACCAAACTTTTACTGCAGCTTTGTTAGACTCTATGTATTTTAAAGTCCTCGCCCCCAAATAATGCAAGCAATTTCCTAATAAAATCAAACAGAAAATAGAAAGTAAAAAAAAACAGAAAATAGTAACTGAAAACAGAAGCCCTTCCAAAAACATATAGTAACCACTACATTTTCTAAAAAGACCTGCTTCCACTTTGTAATGTGTTTTTTTCTTAAAAAAAAAAAAGCTATGATGCAATATATCCTATAAAAGAACAAAATACCCATAATATTAATTATCATAACAGTTATACCGCCCTTTTAGAGAAAAATTGTTAACGAAATTTCTGTAATTGTATACGTTACATGTGAAAAAATGTGTGTATAGCCTCATACGAGTACACAAATTTTTCCAAAAAACAAAAAAGTAAATGGACGCAACCGGAATCGAACCGATGACCTCTTCCTTGCAAGGGAAGCGCGCTACCAACTGCGCCATGTGCCCACAGAATTAATTTGAAAAAGTTTTTCAACTGATAGGTATGTGAGGGATAATACTGTTGAACTACACAAAAAACAAAATGCTATTAGAGTTCTTCATAATGGGTTTATTTGTTTCTTTTATTTGTTTTTGACTGTACATATAACGTTCAAAAAAAGAAAAGAATATAAAAATAGCGAAAATAAAATGAAATAAAAAAAAAATGGTATGAATAATGAAGTCTATAAGTGAAATGATTTACATATTTTTGGGTACTTAACCAAACCCAGCCCATTCGACAGAATAAAATGATATATCATTATCTCCCACTTCTTTTATTCTTTCTATGCTATCTGCTTTCTTCTTAGTACCACCAAAAACCCATAACTTCTTAACAGTAGTACCTAACCTAGCACCACTTAATAGCAGTAATAAGTCTATAGGTTCGTTCTGGTATTCCAGCGCATCCTGTATAGTTAAATGAGAGTGGTACCTTAATGGGTCACCGGGATATGCTATATACTTACCTCCAAATCTTGCACCCGGTGACAAGAAATAACCTTGGTTCCTAAGAGATTGATATAGCAAATAGGAATCCAAATTTTTAAAAGATTGCGACAGAAGAGAGTTGATGGCCAACTGGACTTCGTCAGCGGAAGAACCAAACAACTGCGGTACTATCAAAGACTCATTTGTCGTTTCAACAAACAAGGAATCATGGATTAATCTATTCTCATCATTGTTAATCTCTCTTTTCTTATTTTCATTCTCCACTACACCCAGTTGTTCTAATTTTAACCTGTGCTGTTCCTTCTTGTACTCTGTTTGGTACTCAAAGGATTTTGTTAACTGGTCCTGGTATGAACTAGCTAAATCAGCATATTTGGACCGTATCCTATCCCGCATCAACTGATGGTAATCTCCATGAAACACCCGTATGTCTGCATACCCGTTGACATATAACCAAACAACTTCTTCAAACATAAGACGCAGAGGTACACTCAGAAACAAATTCTGTTGTGTAGCACTCGGCAGCGTTCCACTCAACACACCACACACCCCGATATCCCTCAACCTACTGACATCATCTAGATCAAACACTAATGCAGCAATGAAACCATCAGTACCTTTACACAGGCTAATCCTGACTTTATCCATAACCTAGTTCCCTTGCTTAGTTGTATCTGTTCAATAGTAGTACAGAAAAAAAAGAAAAAAAAAGACAGAAAGATATAAGTCTACCTTATACTATCATAGTAAACAGTACATGACTGTAAAACTATAAAAGCTCATCTCATCTCATCTCATCACTTTCCTACAACATCCTCCACATCCTTCACCGTATTCAGAGACTAAGAGGGTAAATATAAAAAAAAAAGGACAATACAAAAGTAAACAGAGTATTATAAAACTAGACAATAAAACAACAAGCTTACTTACCATACAACTGTAAGAGATATATAAACAAGAGAATACAATATAAAATATATACGATATGGTAAGATATAAACATATAAACACAATACATCATTTGAAATTACGTCACAACAATATATTTTTCCGTTTGTTCGTTGTTTTTACCCTGCCCAGGTTTTTTTTTGTTTTTAGAATGGAGGCAGGGTAACAGCACAACAGGTAGGGTAATAAAGAGATAGAGGGAGGGTAACAAAACTGTGAAGGGAGGGTAAGCAGGAGATAGGGTGGTCGCCGCGTAACGGAGAAGAGAGAGAGAGAGAGAGGAGTGGAAAGACACGCCAAAAAAAATATATTGAAAAAAAAAAAAAAAGAGCGATATAATTATGTCGATGGGGGGGGGCGTGTTTCACGCGTTCTAATCTTTCTTTTCATTAATTCTTCTTTACTTATAATCTGGGATTTGTTTTTAAAAAACGGATATATAGATATATTCTTTAATATAGGAACTATACAAGGAACATAGGTAATAATAAGAATAAGAATGAGCACTGATTTGACAAAAGGTGATTTTGTCGCTATCTTCACTGATCAGCAGAGGTACCAGAACCCTTCTGGTGGGGTTTACCAAGTGATTAATATCAGGAAGGCCGACCCTAGTAAGCCGAATAAGAAGTTTTTGATTATGATATCTGATGGTGTTTATCATATGAAGGCTTTGTTTAAGGGTGATGCAATTCCGAAATTACATAACTTGAACATAGATCGTGGCGATGTTATCAAGACTTTGAAGGTAGAACCATTGTTGATTAAGGAGAAGAAGTTGGTTTTGGTGATAGAGGACTTTGAGATGGTGAAATCTGGTGCTGATGTAGCTGACACTAATACACAGTTCTTGGATACCGCGCTGGCTAGTAGGTTGCACGAGGTGATCGCTGCCAGAAAGGATCCTAACTCCCCACATCCACAATTTGCCCCTACCGATAATAATAATAACAATAACAATAATAACAATAATAGTGGTAATCTATTGGGTGCACCTTCTTCTGCTGCTGCCATTGCCGCAGCCAGTGGTTCTGTCTCCAACGCTAACTCTAACAATGGTAGTGGGAGGTTTAATGAGGGTTCATCTTCCCAGAAATCTAGACCGATTTTTGCCATTGAGCAATTGTCTCCTTACCAAAATGTATGGACCATTAAAGCAAGAGTCTCTTACAAGGGTGACATTAAGACTTGGCACAACCAGAGAGGTGAAGGTAAGTTGTTGAACGTCAATTTCTTGGATACTTCCGGTGAAATTAGAGCCACCGCGTTCAATGATAACGCTACTGCTTTCAATGAAATTTTGCAAGAGGGTAAAGTTTACTATGTCTCCAAGGCTAGGTTGCAGCCTGCCAAGCCTCAGTTCACCAACTTGTCTCACCCATATGAATTGAGTTTGGATAGAGAAACAGTTATTGAAGAATCCTTTGACGAAAACAATGTCCCTAAGACACATTTCAACTTTATCAAGTTGAATAATATACAAGCCCAAGAAAACAACTCTAACGTCGATGTATTGGGTGTTATCCAGACCGTGAATCCACATTTCGAGTTGACCTCAAGAGCTGGTAAGAAATTTGACCGTCGTGACATCCAAATTGTTGATGACTCAGGTTTCTCTATCTCTGTGGGTCTGTGGAATCAGCAAGCTCTAGATTTCAACCTACCAGAAGGCTCAGTTATTGCTATTAAGGGTGTTCGTGTCTCTGACTTTGGTGGTAAGTCCCTATCCATGGGTTTCAACAGCACTCTGCTTGCTAACCCTGAGATACCTGAAGCTTACAAGTTAAAGGGCTGGTATGATCAGCAAGGTAAAGATCAAGACTTCACCTCTCTAAAACAAGATCCTGGTGCTGGTCCATCTGCCGGAAATCTTGCGAAGTTTATTGGTCAACGTATTACAATTGCAAGAGCTGAAGCTGACAACCTTGGTAAGAGTGAAAGAGGCGATTTCTTCAGTTGTAAGGCTGCTATTAGTTTCATGAAGGTGGATAACTTCGCTTATCCAGCCTGTTCCAACGAAAGCTGTAATAAAAAGGTGATAGAACAACCAGACGGAACCTGGAGGTGTGAGAAGTGTGATATCAATAACCCATCTCCAAGATGGAGATACATACTGACAATTTCTATTATAGATGAAACTGACAACCTTTGGTTAACGCTATTTGATGATCAAGCAAAACAGCTACTAGGAGTTGATGCTAACACATTAATGTCTCTGAAGGAGAATGATCCTGATGAGTTTACAAGAACTACCCAAAGTGTTCAAATGAACCAGTACGACTTCAGAATCAGAGCTCGTGAAGATAATTACAATGATCAAACTAGAATTAGATACACCGTCGCTAACCTACATAAATTGAACTTCAAGGCAGAGGCCGACTATCTAGCAGATGAGCTAACCAAGGCGTTGCTATCTTAAATAGGAACTATATCTAATGAATAAAACTTTAATAAACCTGTACCATATTTTGATAACTAAACTTAATTATTAATAACTCCGATGGTCACAATTGTTTTTTTATACGATTTATTTACGTTTAGGATGTTGTATAGGCACACTTTTATTGAACCCTATTAGCAATTGAAAGGTATATTCTAATGATTTCAAGTAAATAGAATTTGAACGATACATGATAAGAAGTAGTCTTTTTGAAACTGCGTACAGTATTAACCGCAATATGACTTATCCCAGAGAATGTAATTAGAAATATTAAAACCGGTTACAAAAAAAATGCTAAATATGAATTGAATGATTATATATGCAAACGTCACTTTTAAAAATAATACAATGATAGCTTAATTTATGTATCCATCATTTTTGTTGATTGAAGGAACATGATATGCTGGTAATCCATGGGAATCGTAAAAAACTTCTGTGATAAATCATTACAGCGAACATCAAACTGTTCTGGAGTCTCTAAATCTATAGGTACTTCTTCAGCTTCCGTTATTTCCTGCTGCTGTTCATTAAGATCTACTTGATCAAATTCGTCTTCTTTTTCATCATATATCACATTTTCCTCAACTTCCTCAAAATCTGGTGCTAGGGCACTCCACTTAGGTGGAATTACAATAGACCATATATATATGCTTCCAGTTTCAAATCCGCTACTAGCTATGCTCATGTTATAGAAGTTCCATGTAATATCCATCAGTTCCTCTTCAGCACCTTCCAGTACCCTCACCAATGTGCCTGTGCTCGTTTCCCAAATGTATAATTCATGTGCTGACGAACCATGGGTTGACGCTACCAGATATTCTGCTGAATTATTACTGAAAAAAATGCAATTCCACTGAAGTTTGTTAATAACATCTTGATATCTGTGTTCCTGTTCTAAACCTACTTCAAAGTCCTTTGAACTTCCCCCCTGTATTGATTTCATATCTAACGAGAATTGTCTGATGGTTCTGTCGGAACAATTAATGGCCAGCCTATCACCGCTCTGTGATATAATAATGTGTTTTATATTAGAAGAGCCCAGCCTTTCATCACTCAGTATTTGAAAATTAAATCCACGGGTTTCATTATTCTCCTGTACTAGATAAAAGGTAAGCCAACCCTTTGACGTCCCCGTCACAATCACACCTTCATGTCTTGGATACGTTGTTGCCACCAGTACATATCCTCTATTTGGTTCCTTCTCATCCGTATCCCCATTAGCAGTTGCCACAGACGAAGAAATGGGATATACGAAAACCTCTTCTTCACCATTGACATTGAAATCAATTAAGAAGGCATCCTTCTCCTCCAGGACCGTGGCTACAGCGGTGAATCTCCGACCATCAAGCCATGTACAGTTCCACACAGAAGACTCCATCACAATTTCCCTAAACGGCTCGTCAGGTTTAGCCAAATCCCATAGTTTAATATACCAGTCTCGGGAGGTACTAATCAAGTAACGACCACACGGTGACCACGCAACCGAATTAACAGCTTGAACATGAGAGCCTGACCTGCTTCCCAGCATAATTATAGGCCTCGTAGTATCCATATCATACACTATAACGGCCCCATTAGAACAACCCAACGCCAAATAGTCACCACCGGGACTGAATTGCAAACATTCCGTGTTCAAAGGGTTCTCCAACGTAGCGACAAGCTTCTCGGGATAATCCTTCAACACCGAGAACGGATCCTGCAGCAGTAAATTCATCACTAATTCGATGATCGTTAAACTAACAATTGACCCCTGAACAATAAGAAAAAACTCAATAATTACAAAGTTCAAGACTCTTTTCAAATCAAATACGTCATCGACCTTTAAATTTTAATTTTTTCAAAATTTTCATTTCTCGAGGGCTGCCCTTCGTGATTTTATTTTTTTTTGTTTTTTTGGCCAACGAGGCCATGGATTTTTTTCTTAATTTGACACCAAAAAATCGTTGATTTTACAACTTCTGAAGGTTTTAAAGGTGAGAGAAACAGACTGTTTGTTTTCTAATAGATCAAAAAAAGGGTATTCCAAGTTAATACAAGGGTCAATTCTTTTAGAAATCCAGTTTAAAGCAAGAAAAAATAGACAAACAACAACAACAACCGGAGTATTTTCTACTGTTGCAAGAAGAAACAAAAAAAATATAGATATATTAAACAAATATGAAGCTACAGTTACTACAGTTTCTGTTATTTATGGTGTTTGGTGCCGATGCATTCTACTACTATGCCACTACTGGTGACAAGAAGTGTTTCCAGAAGGAATTAAGTAAAGGTACTGTTTTGAAAGGTGTTTATGATATTCAATTTTATGACGAACAGACCAAATCATATTACAGACCAAATGCAAATGATATCACGGTTATGATTGATGTTTACGAAGTATTCGATGACAACCACAGAGTTGTACACCAAAAGGGAGCTCCAGCTTCTGAATTTACTTTTGTGGCCTTGGACTCAGGTGAACACAGCATTTGTTTGCAAACTCAAGTTAAGAGTTGGACCAGCAAGCCTTCTGTGAAGGTTGACATCAACTTTGAAGTTGGTTACGAGTCTGAGTTGGATTCCAAGTCCTCTAACAAAGTTAAGGTGCTTCACCAGAAGGTTAACCAACTGGTTGCACACGTTGAGTCTATTAAGAGAGAACAAAGACTGATGAGAGACCGTGAGGCCAGTTTCAGAGACTTGTCTGAAATTGTCAACTCCCGTGCCACTTGGTGGGCAATTATCACTGTTGTTGTTCTGTGTATTACTGGTGCTTGGCAAATGAAGCATTTGGGTAGTTTCTTCGTTAAGCAAAAGGTTTTATAATCTCCCTTTTTCTTGTAGTACTACCTTAATAACAATGACATAATTCCTTATTTGTTATGTATGTATATAGCAGAGAAATGACAAAATATTTAATCAAATAACAAATCAACATAAAAAAAAACAAAAAACAAAATTTGATAAGATAAAATCTCCTAGACTAGCTGAGATTAATTGTTATTATATCGTTTTCCATTATATCTTTCACAACACAGAAATGAATTGGCCTTTATAACATTAAGTTTTCAATGATTCAAAAAATGCGAAGTTAAAATTAATATTAAATACTTTTATTTAAAATATTAAAAAAGCTTAAAAAATATATTGCGACTTATATTTGTTCACTAAAGATTCATCCACGGTGTTGCCTTCAAATCCGGAGGGAACTGGTTGTGAAAATTCATACTGAATATCTTCCACATCCTCAACATCCTCCTTCTCTTCAGTACTCATTTTAGCACCAAAATTGAAACTAGGTGTTGCCTTTGCAAGCAGTGTGTTAGATTGCTCAGTAGAAGGTGTTGCATTGGTTTGATTAAATATGGATAATGCAGGAGGTTTAACAGGTGCTTTCTCAGACACTTTAGGGGCTTCAGTGATAGTATCAGTTGAGACTACAGGTGTACTGGAGCTAAAAGAAAATGAAAATGGTTTTTGTGGCGGTTTCTCTACCTCTTTCTCTTCTTGAACAATTTTCTTTGTCAACTCGACAGGAGGGGGTGGGGGAGGAGCCGCAGATTTTTCCTCTACGTTAGTTGGTTTCTTTTCAGTTTTTTCTTCCTCAGCTTTAGTATCGTAAGGTGTTGAAATACTAGCTCTCAAAGAAGAGGACCTTGTGGGTTTGTACTTCGAGAAAGATCCTTGAATATCATTCGTTTCTGGTTTAGTCTCTTTGTCATCATTTTGCTTTTCAGAAACCATTTCATTTTCAGATTTTCTCTCCTTTGTGTCTCTATGTACTCTCTTTGCTACAGTGATCTTATCCTCTGAGGAAGTGCCTACTACGGGAAGATTCTTCTTTTTCACTTCTCTTAATATAGATGAATGGGTTGAGAAAGGGTTTGCCAGATTCTCAACAGAACTTTTGGAATTCTTGTCACCTTCTAAGATAGAGACCAGAGCAGATGCAGTGCTGCTTAATGGTCTATCGGTGGTTGAACTTTCAGTAATATTTAACTCCGAGTCATTAGAAACATCGTTGTCTTTCAAGTAGGATGTTAATCTCTTCTTGTTACTATCGTCAAATCTATAAATTACTGTACGGTACGGGGAGCGAATAGAAGAGTAATCGTAGTTCTTCTTTTTCATTGGTGTATTATTAGCGGTGCTGCTTTCAGCTATTATCGACTTATCTTTAGTATCATTGTCATATTGAGGTTCATAAGAAGGAATTTTCATGTCAGACGCAGAAGGTGCATTAGGTAGCCTCAGAACGCGAGAATTATTCATGTTAGAAATATCACCCAGAATCTTAGATGAGCTTCCTAAAATAGAAGATTCATCCCCCTTAGTCCTGGATTTCTGCATCAATGACAAAACACCTTCCATCTCAACCTCTGATAGTGGTTCGTTCCCTTTCCTTGCAAAAAATTCAGCTAGTTTAGCATTGGACGTATCCGCCTCTTCATTGAAATGCGAGGATTCATTCATAATCCTACTTCTTTCCTGTAAAATTTGAGAGCTTTGTGATGAATTGAAAAATCCACCTGGAACAGCAGAGTATCCACTGTTACCTAGGTTATCTCTTCTGCTAACTCTTGAAATGCCTGAATCCCGGTGTTCACCAGCATCTTGTTCCTTTGTCCAGTTAAAAGATACTAGTTTCTTCAACTTTCCTATCAAACCTTTCTTTTGGATATTTCCTTGTTTTGTAACCCTATTGGAAGTACCCTCAGGACGTTTATATGGAGCAACAGGGCGTTTTGACCTGTCTTGTCTGAAGGACATGTTTGTCGTTTGTGCACTTTTAAATCTTTACTTTATAATTACCAATCCAAAATAAAAAAAAATACGAGAGGTTGTTCTCAATCCCAAATCTAATTGAGACCTTGGCTCACAAAATATTCTGTTTGGTCTTTATTTTCTCAGTATAAAACCAACAATTATCTTTAGTACTTGAATAATGTTGTCAGTTCCTAATACATTCAGTTAATTTTTTTTAATTAAGAATTCAGCAGAACATAAGAAAAAAATAAAAAAATTCGAGATGTGCATGATAATTTCGTATAAACTGATTCTTGAAAATAAGAATATTGAAAAAAATTAAAGGGGGCGAGCTGGGAATTGAACCCAGGGCCTCTCGCATGCTTGTGATGTTGTACTCGAAGTTAAATCTCCAAGTTCGCCCAAAGCGAGAATCATACCACTAGACCACACGCCCGTATTAATTGATGAAATTTGAACAGGAGCTGGAATAACATGAGTGAGAAGTCTGGATACATGACTAATAACACAAAAGCGTTCTCTTATTCAAGTGAACAGTTATATATACAATAGGTACCTTTCAAGTCAACTGTAGTAATATGTCATAATAAGAAACGAAAATTTGTATTCAATATGTGAATGTTACTCAGGATTTCAAACTGATTCTATCTTCGAAATCATTTTCATTTGTTTCCACACAAATTTACTACTGATTCTCTATAACAAGTATTGTAATAAATATTATAGATACCATCAAACGCTTTATATCTGAAAGACCAGTCTTATTATATATTTAGAAATTAGAAATTAATATTTAAGGAAGACGAAAATGTACTATTATAATATTAAAAAATAAAAACAGAGATAGATCTAGGGAGAGAGAGAGAGAGAGTAGAATTCATAACTTTCAAATACGTAACATCTATAAACCTTCATCCATCCATGCCAAAGTTCTCTTGATACCTTCTTCGATATCCACCTTTGGATAGTATCCTAACAATTCTTTAGCTTTGGAGATGTTATGGTAACGGTATGCACAAACAATCTTAACTCTAAATGGAGTTAGACCAGGTTCCTTCCCAACCAGCTTGGAAACCCATTCAGATAAATACCCAGCCACAATGGCAAGTGGTCTCTTTAAGACAATCACACTCTTATCGATGTGACCATCGGCCTTCCATACTGTACGTGCTAAGGCCCAGAAATAGGCTGGACTATCGTTGGTGATGAAAAATGTTTCACCAGATATTTTATCAGCAGTAGTTGGATCTAGTAACTTTTTAGCAGCCAACACATGAGAGTCAGCAACATTTCCGGCATATGTCCAATCAAAGAGGTTGTTGTTGTCACCAATTTGGAACTTCGATTGACCTAGCTTAGCAACTGTTCTCAAACCTGGAACTAATTGTCTGTCACCTGGACCAAAGATACCAGCAGGTCTCAATGCGATGGTTAGGAAGTCGTTGGCAGGATCATTAGCCTTCAGAACCATATCTTCAGCAATTGCTTTGGTTTCATTGTATGCATCCATTGGCACTTCAGGAATTGGCCATGTTTCATCAGCATTGTGAACATCTTGACCATTAAAAATAACACCGGCAGATGACGTGTAAACTAGAGCCTTAACCTTACATTTCTTACAAGTATCTATAATATTTCTGGTACCAGTAACATTCACCTTATGGTAAATCTCAGCAACACCACCGTGAACAGGGGATGCAGAGTGGACAACAACATTACAACCACTTTCCTTAATAGCCTTTTCAATATCTTCTGAAGAAGTTAAGTCACCTTGATGAAATTTAATCTCTTCAGCTGTGAATGTAAATTGCTTAGAAAGCTTCTCTGGCAATGGTCTAATATCGAAAATATGAATATCTGGTCTAGGAGTAACCTCGTAAAACTGCTGAATTAAATGCAGACCTAAAAAACCAGCACCACCGATTAACAAAACAGATTTTATTTCAGACATTCTTCAAATGCGTTCGATAGTATTCTCCAATTAAGATTTGGTTAAAAAATAACTATAATATATGCAAATTCCCTCGAGGATAGAAATATGTAATTTCAATTGTTCTTATAGGAAACACACAATGCAAACCGAATGCCCAAATCATAGTGGGTTTTTCGGGTTCAGCTATTCTCACAGTAGCTTGAAAATTAAACGACCCCTTCGTAAACCGAGAAAAAAAAAAGAAAAAGAGAGAAAAATCATCAGGCAATAGCAGCAACAAATAACTGCAGATACTCAAGCTATTGGAAAGAGGCATTTGTGTATAACTTTCAACTAACTATTCATCCCTGATATATACAACAGTATCTAACGAAGATAGTGATAATGATATCTAAAGGTACAAATTAATAACAACTCAATATTGATTAGTATTCACTCCCTACTCCTCCCACTTGAAAAAGTCTTAATAATAGATAAAGACCACTTTTTTAACTTACACAACCCAGTGTTTATTTTCGGAACTCATGCCCAACCTCGTCTTTTCTGTAAAAAGTATTATTTAATTTTCTATATATTATATTTTTGAAAATTATTTATAAAATAATAATATGTCACGTGTTCATACTGGTAATGAAAATATAAATATCTTTGTATAATATTCGCTAAACTTGGACTTAAATACGATCATCAAAGGATAGCTAGCTAGTATTCAATTCTATAATAATGAAGCTTTATACATATAATGATTAAAAAATAAATATGAAAATTAGTAAAACATATACATTTCTATGAGGAGAAGTTAGCTGGAAAACTTCCAACCGGACCATTCAAAATCAGAATAACATCTAAACTCGTTACTCAGACCATTAGCATGTTCTGGGTAGAAATCTGTTATATGTGTATCTGGGTATGCTTTCTTAATGACGGGTGCCATTCTTTCACCAGTACAACTAATAAGACGATGTTTCAAAACGCCAGAAGAAGTCTTTGATTTATCGTTTGGAGATAATAGGGCTTTTGCTGTAATGGATGATTTTGTTTGACAGTCTTCATTTAAGAAAGGAGGATCGATCAGTAATCTATCAATTTTTCCCTTTAGTTTCTCGCTGAAATCTAGTGGTTTGTTATAGTCGTAGAAGAAGAAGTGTTCTTTGCCAGCCAACAATTCGAATCTAGTGTCAAATTCGAACAGGTATATGTGTTCAGTTGGGATTTCTGAGTCCTCTTTTTTCTGAATAGCAGCGTATACGGATGGTGCACTGACGACAGCAATAACTGTATCTTCATCGGCACCTTCCAATAGGGCATCGGCCAATTTGTCTGCGGTTGCATCGCTGTACCAGAACTGGGATA
Source organism: Nakaseomyces sp. UFMG-CM-Y6046 (assembly GCA_030571395.1). Taxonomy (NCBI): domain Eukaryota; kingdom Fungi; phylum Ascomycota; class Saccharomycetes; order Saccharomycetales; family Saccharomycetaceae; genus Nakaseomyces; species Nakaseomyces sp. UFMG-CM-Y6046. Next base: position 117,780 of record JAJLXT010000007.1, on the reverse strand, counting down.
ATTGCCAGTCTTCCTTAAAAAGATTCATACCTTCCTGTTTCTTCTTCTTTTGGTATTCTGCGTCTGTTTCATCGTACAATTTTTGGAATTGTTCTTGACGTTGTTCTTCTTCTTGTCTAAATTCTTGTAGGGCCAACAATGCATTAGCAGATAGAGTTCTAAAAACATATTATAATATTGATTTATTTTGGGTTTCTAAATTGGAGAAAACACTAATAACGTAAAGGTTTGATAGTTAGTATAATGCTAAGCTTAAATTCTAAGAACAGAAAAAAAAAATATGAAACGATGGGTTTCTTTTTATTTTTGATTTCGTATTTTCCTTAATCATTGGGAAGCTACAACATACAGTTCCATATCAGAGTCTGAGTCAGCCATAATTTATTGTAATTTTAATTTTTTATTAACTTATCTGGTATTGGGGGTATGTAATTGAATACCTATACTATGAATTGAATGTGCAATTAAATATTTTATAAAAGGTAAAAATTTTTACGTTTTTTTTTTTTTGTGTGTGTGAAATTTTCACTTTTACTAATTAAAGGCGATGAGCTTCCAAAAGAATTAAGAAAACTAAGTGAATAATATTATAGCGAAATGGGTTAATTTCTGGATATATATTTGCTGTTATGTAATTTTTGTCAACTATTAATATCTATATTATTAATTGAATGTGTGGTAGCGCTTGCGCCGGGTTTATACGAATTTTATACCAATTTTTTTTAAATTTTTTTTTTTTAAAAAATTTTTAATTACTTAAAAAAGTTTTTTTATGAACATACATTATTATTTTTTTTTTGTTTTGAGATGTAGGGGGATAAAAGTTCTTACAACTTTTGCATAGCAGCGACATCGGTAGATTGGACGTGGTCTTCGTCGTCTTCGATGGCTTGTTGCAAGTCATCCAAAGAAACCTTAGCGTCTTCGACAACACAGTTGATTTGCAACTTCTTGATACCGAAACCAATTGGGATCAATTGGTGAGCACCCCAACTCAAACCTTCCATCTCGATGGCCTTGACGTTAGCGGTCATTTCCTCCAAGTCGGTTTCGTCATCCCATGGCTTAACATCTAGAGTAACGATAGACTTAGCAGCTGGCTTTGGACCCTTAGCAGCCTTTCTCTTTTCGTATTCAGCCAATCTTTCAGCCTTCAACTTTTCAGCAGCCTCATCGACCTCATCGTCGTCAGAGCCGAACAAGTCGACGTCATCGTCGTCTTCTTCTTCAGCAGCAGCAGAGGCACCGGAAGCAGCTGGGAAAGAGTCGAATTCATCGGCCTTGGCAGCCAAGTGGTTGAACCATCTAGAGAAGTTTGGGTAAGCGGTTCTGAAAGCCTTGAAAGCAGCAACATCAGCTTGAGAAGCAGAAGTACTATTTAAAATAAAAAGCATGAAAAAAAAAATTGTAAACAGAAGGGGAAAAAATCTAAAAATAAAATCAAGATGAGCAGCTAAGGAGAAAAAATTCCTTAACATTATTTCAATCTCTTATTTATTGATAGTCTTTTTTTTTCCAATTCATTAGTTGTTGTTTTTTTTCAATTTTATTTCTGTTAGTAAAAAGAATTCAATTTTTATTGTATTTTTTTTCAATTGGATAAGATCAAGTTCTCTCTCTATAATTTTTTTTCTCCAACGTATCTTTTTTTAATTTGTTTTCTTTCTTTTAGATAAAGATCAGATCTCGTGAAATCAATCACATCTCTTTTGTCACTCATACCGGGGGTCTTACTTCCCGTCATAAACACGGACCAAAGAATAGGTTCATCATAATAGCAAAATTAAAAAAAAGAAACATAAAAAAAAAAAAAAGGAACTCCAGAAAAAATTATAATATAGAGAGAACAATTCCACTATCATCTTAGATTCAGTAAACATACCCTTCAACGTAAGACTTTTCAGCCAAAACGGTGTTCAATTCCTTGACAGTGTCAATCTTAGAGAAGTCAGTGAAAGCCATTGTGTATTATATTATTATTGGATGTGAGAGTATCACTGAGATTTGAAAAAAGAAATTCAAAATTAAATTAAGCAAGTTATAAAACCAACGAAAAAAGTTGGAAAGAAGAAGAAAGAAAACAATTTTATAAAAGAGAAGTATCGTTATTTATATACCTCGTTGTGGGCATCGAAGAGAGAGAGAGCAAACGCTGATTTTTGCAAAAAAAAATTTTTGAAAAAAAAAAAAATGAAAAAATTTTCATGTACTGGTGGACGTTTTTATATCGTGGGTTTAGTATATCGTGATGTTTTTATTTGGTCGAAATGTGGGTTTCTGTTTGTCTTAGTTCAAAATTCTAATAAAAAGTTGTTCAATTATTATTAGTCTTGGGTTAAAACAAAATCCGTTGTGTCTTGAAGAGGAGAAGGTTTTTTTGATAAAGGAGGAGAGTATATAGGAGTTAGTTTGAGTTTGGTTGTTAGGAGACTGAAAAGAATTTTAGAAACACAATGTCTAGTCATAGGGCAGTGCCTCAAGGTTACCTGACGAATTTGCAGTTTAGGATCAGAAATGATGGGCTCAATGTTTTGAGTACGGCACAGCCGTCTAGAGGTCATAAGCGTGGTGGTAGGACTGTGAATTATGCTGAGTTTGACAATGATCTACTCGAGGATTTCTCTAATTTCCCTACTTTTGATATTGAGAGTGACGACAACAATGAGGATCGTGAGGGGTCTGCCAATGCCAATGGTATGGACGTGGATGATGGGTATGTACACCAGCTTGAGGGTGATAGTACAGGGAAGTCTGACAGTGTAGAGGCGCCCGTGGTGTCTAATTCTGGTGTCAATGGCAGTGGTACTAATTCTTCGATGGGACCTACTGTTGGAGCAAGTTCTGGATCGGGTGGTGATAATAATAATAACAATAATACCAATTCTAGTACAAGTAAGAGTAAAACGAACAACAATGCTGAATTGGAAAAAACTTACAAGACTGGTGTGCCGGATATATTTGAGCAGAAGGATTCGCTGAATGTGCTGAGGTATCAGAAAGTCAGGGAGACATTCCAACACGGTAAGATAGCAGTACCGTATAGACTACATGTACCACCGGAGATGTCTACAGAACAACAGGAATCCATCCTGGTACCGATCACATTAAACCTAGAGCACGGCAACAACACGATACTAGATACGTTCATGTGGAATATTAATGATACATCAGTTACAGTGGAAGATTTTGTTACTACGTATTGTCATGACCTTGGAATTGCCGGGAACGCATCGTTTCACAACCAGATAGTATCGTCTATTAATGATCAAGTCCAGGAATTCGAGAATGTTGCTGCGATGGTCGTGCCCGAGCTGGAAGTGATAGTTAATCTAACATGCAATATACAAGGTAAATTTTATGAAGATTTCTTCCAGTGGAACTTGAATGATAAAAGTCTGACACCTGAGAAGTTCGCGAGGATAGTGGTACAGGACCTTGGTCTATCAAGAGAATTTACACCTGGAATAGCACACTCGCTCCATGAGTACCTGTTAAAGATGAAGAAAGAATGGGCAGAGGGCAACCTATCTCAGGATCACGTTCCAAATGAAGCAGCCTTTGGATACTTAACTGGTATTAGATTAAATGTTGATGATCTGGGTGCTAACTGGTGTCCAAGAGTTGAACTCCTGACACAAGAAGAAATACAAAAAAGGGAAATTGAAAAGGAGAGAAATCTAAGAAGATTGAAGAGAGAATCAGAGAGAATGGGTGGTGTTCGTAGGGGACGCCGTAAGTTGGATGATTTGGAGTTGACAATGAGAATATAGAACTGTTTTGTTTCCTATTAAGCCTTGCTAACATTTTTTGATAGAAGAGACAAGGTTTAGATAGATAATTAATACTATTTTTAAGTAAGTAGCTTTTGTCTATGTTGTAATTATTATAAAAATGAAAACATTAAAGTTTCATGTCCGGTACCTTGAGTGAATTATTTTTTATATTTAGTTACGAAATGCTTGTTTTGATGAGTTTATTGATTGTTTACCTTTGAATCAACCACAGAAAACAATACATAGGACAAAAGGACAAAACAAAAGTGCTACTATAATAGAACATTCTAACCATGTCATCTACTGACCTGATACTATCATATTTGGCGGATACAACTTTCAGCCGTCTTATATCCAAGGATGAGTTCAGATCGCTACTCCGAAATGGAAAGATCAACCCAACACCAACTGAAGAGGTAATTGATCTATGGTACAGGTCATACCTTCGAGCAGAAGAAGAGAAGATGGCTAATGAAAAGGAAAAGCTGCGAGAGTTTTTAACTTCTCTTCGTCGAGCTGAGCTAAAACATTTGGAGAAGGAACAAGTGTTAGAATCTTTCAATATAGAGGAAATAATATCTGCTCTTTATAAATTAAATGAGTTCTTCAATCAGATGTTAGATACAAGAAATAAGGAAATAGAGTCTCGAACACAATTGGTAAAGGAATTCAATGAATTATTAAATGAGACAGTTGAAGACGGAGAAGAATCACTGTTACAATCTATTGCCAGCTCATTGCAATTGATTCAAAGATACAGGGATGTTGTTAAGGAAAAGATTAACGAATAAATGGTTTTATCTATCTATGTATATAATGTTAGCTATACTTATAAATGCTTCTTGAGAGCTCCAAAAACGACCCTGCTTTTTGAATTCATTAATACCCCAAAATTTTTCAATGCGTAATTTGCTTTGCAGCTTCCATTTTATCCAATTGTTTCTTTATATCTAATAGTGTTACAATCTTCTTGACCAGAGCGTCATACTCTTGCATCACTTCCAATGTTGGCATCACTGGTCTGGCAGGAATCTCCAGCTCTTGCAATGTTGCGCTGACCTTATTCTGAAGAGCAGGTTTAAATGTAGAGACCTTGGTAGATCGTAGAAACACTCCAGGTGTTAGCTTGTCACCATGTGCAACAACACCCAGCGATTTTCTTTCCTCTTTGTTGAAATTTTGAAGTAAGTGTTCAGCATATTCACTTTCACCCTTCCTTTTTAATGCTGTTTGCATTTCCAGTTTCTGTTTCTTAGTTTTCTTTGGTGATGGTAATGCAGCTCCTGTATTGGCACCAGCAGACGGTGGAAGGCTTGGTGAGGCAGATGATGCAGTAACAGTAGTTGCAGGTCCAGTTCGTACGCTATTGGCCGCCACCTGGGCTTCCTTCTCCTGTTTCCTCTGTTGCATCTGTTGCATCTGTTGTCTTTGCTGAGCAAAGTGGTTTTGTTGTTTCATCCAAGGGTTTTCCGGCACGTTATTACTATCGATCTTACGTTTCCTTGTTTTATCTGCCAATAATGTGCTATATAGTTGTGACATACCGTTGGAAGTCAAATAGTGGGCCACGGATACATCCGACTGTGGTGAATCCAACAGCCGGAGCAGATTCTCCCTCTCAATTAACGTCTTCTTGGCGGCCATTTCGAACTTCCTCGATTCAATAATCAATGCTTCTTCCTCCGCAATTTCAGCTGCTGACCTAGACAGTAATCGCTGAAGGTAGAGTTTCCTTTGAGTTTCCTTCTGCACAGAGTAGTTCAATGATTGCAACATCGGATCATCAGGTTTCTTCCACTTGAAATAGTTCTTTGAGATTTCATAAAATTTACCCTTGAGTTGTTCCAATGTTCTCGTCTTATCTTGGTATTCGTACCTATCATTTATCACAAACCACCTCAGATCATATTTCTTGCATAGTTTAAATAAGTATTCAATCTCATCAAAGGCCCATTTCTCTTCTTCTTTTTGCAACTTATTGGCGGTGTCTGCTTTCTTCGTCTTGTCATCCTTGTTATTGTCTTCCCCATTTGTCACACCTGTCTGATTTGAAGAGTTACTCTCGGCCGCCATGAAACTATAGTATTCCCCTTCTGTAAACTCAGGTACGCTCAAATGCACATCATATTTGTGAAATTGTGACTCCTGTGGTTCTGAACCAACAAGCTCCTTAGACCCCTTTACCCAATGAGCCAAGTTCAGATATTCATTAGCCTTAAACTCTGCCTGTGTCCAAGGTGAAGGTTTCACGTTATTGGCAAGCTTGTCCTTGAACTTATTACTTCCTTGAATAACCACGGGTGGCTGATTATCACCCAGCAAATTGTAAAGCTCCCTTTTCATACCGGTAAGCTGCGGTTTATTAGCCTTCGAGGCTGCAGCCGCCCCAGCAACATTCGAACCACTCGACTTTTGCTTAATATTCAGAACATCGAATATATCAGCGGAAGACATTTTTTCTTTGTTTGAAAGACAGCTATAAATCTAAGTAAAAAACCCAAAAGTACCAGTTAGTGATGCTTATCTCAATCCAAGCTTCTTGTAGCTTAGTGTGTTGTTTAGAATATCGATCGGTTTATACAGTTCTTGCTTTAAACAAGATGATTGTTTTCTTTTTTTTGGTTTTCTCAAAAATTTTGAAAAAAATACAAAAAAATCTGAGAGATGGCGATTCCACCAACCTGGGCAATTTTAACACCTCTCTCTCTCTTTGAGATTTAGAAGAACTTCTCGTAATGAAATATTGATCGACGTTGTAGAGAGAGAGACCTGCTAGCTGCCATAAAAGTTTTGTTTTGACGTTATAGTGATGATAAACAGACGTGTTGGAATTAGGATACCCACGAAGCTTGGTATCCCTAAGCAAGAGTATGAACAAGCCTGGAGTGTGTTGAGTGAGGCCTTAGATCACATATATAGCGAGGATACTGAGAAATTGTCGTTTGGAGAACTGTACAGGATCATATACACTCAGGTGTTGAACAGGAATGGGTCTAAGTTGTATCAGTCGTTTGAAATGTATATGGCAAATAAGTTGGAATTGATACGGGAGGACAAGTTTGGTGGAGAGGCTGCTGCTGATCATCGTTTACTTTTGCAGACCTTATGTGATGTATGGAAAAAACAGTCGGAGATTTTCAAGATTATTAGTGATTTAACGATATACATGGATAAGGTGTACTCTAAGCCCAACAGGGTTTTGGAAATCCATGAGCTGGGTTTACAATTGTTCAAGAAGCATATCTTGATGGTTTTGAAGGACCCCATCATTGACGGATTGATCATGGATATCAACCATGTGAGAAAAGAAGAAGAAATCGATGAGCAGACATGTTATATGTGGAAGAACCTAGTCTCGATGATGGAAACTATAGTTGACACCAAAGATACATTTTACCTGAACTACTTTGAGCCCAAATTTCTTCATGAAACAAATATTTTTTACTCGGGTTCGTTTGATCCATCTACTGGTACAGCGCTAGAATGTTTGAATAGGATAAGAGAGTTGCAGAAATTCGAAAATCAACTGTCTGATGAATATCTGAATAAAGACACCATTGTTAAAATCAACAACGTTCTTGAACAAGTGCTATATAATAATAAATTAAACCAGCATGTTCCAGAATTGATTGAAATCTCATTCAAGGAAAATAACATCCACCTACTCCAGCAAATATATTCTGTGTCCCTGTCTGATGAGTACAGGTATAACATTGTCAGTTCGATTAAGAGCTATATACTAAATTACTGTAACGATACAGAAACCAAGGAACAACCGAAGAAGCGTATACAGTTTGCTACCCAATGGACATCAAGAATATTGGAAATATATAAGACATATCACACGTTTCTCAGCGACATTAATTTTGGTACCATTGTTGTACCTAACCTGAAATCAGAATCAGAAACGGAAACGAAAGTTTATAATAGCTCTACCATCGTTAATGAAACTTTAACTTCCTACCTCAACCAGGATGGTAAGAGAGCCTCTGAGTTCATTACTATCTACTTGGATGCTTGTTTGAAACTGTCTAGCGAAAAGCAGAATTTTAAGCAGGTCAAGACGGACCTGGAAGCATCTGTTAAAATATTCAAGTTACTCCAGGAGAAGGATATATTTTCGGTATATTATCAACAGCAACTATCGAAGAGATTATTACAGCAGAAGTCTTCTATTGATCTGGAAAGGTGGTTAATAACGCAAATTAAAAACGAAATGGGTTCATTGTTCACCTCGAAACTGGAAGGTATGTTAAGAGATGTCAGTGCTTCATCGGAACTGTACAAGAACTTTCAAAAATCAAACAAGGACAACATTTCTGAGTTTATGTTCAAGCCACAGATATTGACACCGACTTCATGGCCATTCCAAAACCCTGACAGAATCGACCCCAACTTCAAATTACCAGCCGCATTACAGGAGATCCAGGACCAATTCGAGTCCTTCTACGGGAAGAAGTACAACCAGAGATTGTTGAAGTGGTCTCACCACCTAAGTTCCATCGAGGTAGGCTATCAGTTTGCAACCACATACCATGAGATCCATCTACCAATCTATGCAGCGTCGATTTTCTTCCTATTTCAGGACAACGACTCGTTAACTCGAGACATGATCCAGGACATGACGGGTTTACCTGACAAGGAACTGGACAGGATCCTGCTATCGATGACCACAGCACCAAGATCAAGAATCCTACTAAAGAAACCAGCATCAAAGACCATTGCCCCGACGGACGAGTTCAGCATCAATGAGGACTTCACCGCACCAGTGACCAAGGTCAAGCTGCAAATGATCACAGGCGTGGTCACCTCCGGCAAGGAGAGAACCAAATTCATGGATACCGTAGAGCGGGAACGAATGGAGGTGATCAATGCAGCCATCGTTAGAGTCATGAAGCGTGAAAGAAGACTGGCCTTAACGGAACTACAGGAGGCCATCGCCGTTGATGTAGCATCCCGGTTCACTCTGACAATCGCTACTTTCAAGAACAGTATCGAGGCACTTATAGAGAAGGATTACATCCAAAGAGACGTAGACGACCCAGAGACAATCCACTACATCACGTAAGGCTATCCTCATTTTTTGTTATAGAATATCTAATATAGGAATCATAGTATGTCAAAATATTTAATATAATATGATAATGTTACCTTAGAAACGTCCGTAGAAGAAGGAACTCGTTGTCCAAATTATCACGCTGTTCAAGGAAAAAAAAAAAAAGGTTGAATTTAAGGATATTTTTTGACAGTTTTGGATGAGATGAGATACTCAGATGATGGGTTGTGATGAAGCAACAAAGCTATATTTACATAAAGATATTATTGTTGTGTATTGCTAAAGAAGAAGTTATAGAAGAAAGGAGAAAGGATATATTTTAGGAAAAAGTGTGGTTTTTTTTTTTTTTTGAAATTTAGCAGACTATAAATTTTTAGTATTGGAAATTGTTCTGCTTACTAGGGGAGATTGCTTTAATAGTAATAATAAAACAATATGTCTAATAAAGTGCTCAGTGAAGAGGAGAAGGAGAGGATTGCTACGAATAAAGTGATAAAGAGTGTATTGAAGAAGAGAGGGAAATGGAAGACGAATGTTTACAACAACTCGGAGGAAGACGATGACTATATTGTTTCTTCACCTTTGTTGAACTCTACACCACCTACGGTTTCCAAGGCTCTGGTGAAATTATACCCATACCTTATAGTGACAGACAAGTTATTGAGTGTGGTTACATGGACTAACGACAACTTATACTTGAATTTTCTATGTATTGTTGCGTATTTCTGTTTCGTGCTATACTTCCAGTTCTTGATAAAATATTTCGGCCATCTATTATTGGTGGGAGTAATTTGGTGCTATTCTTTGCTTGACACCACAGTTGAGGAGACAATGATGTCTTGTCCGTCTTTAGATGACATAGTACATATTATGGTACGAGTCTCTACAAAGGCTGACATAGTGCTTTCTCCATTGACGATACTAAACTCACAGGATATCCAGAGATTGTTGTTCACAAGTGCGTTCTTGTCTCCACTTTATATCCTGTTAACACAGCTGATTCTGCGTCCCAGATCCCTGCTTTTGGTATCTGGGTTTTATGCTCTGACTTATCATTCAAAATGGTCCAAAAGGTGTAGACGTACCCTGTGGAAGTTCAGAATTGTAAGACTATTTATGTTCTATGTGACAGGTCTAGATATGGGTGGTATTAACCAACATTACACAATTTTCACTTCAGTTAACGACCAAATAAAGAAATTAACTGGTAACAAAAGAGGTGGAAGCACAAGTAACGAACCAATTAGGTTTACATACGTGCTATACGAAAACCAGCGTCGTTGGATTGGTATTGGGTGGACTGCCAGCATGTTGAGTTATGAGAGGTCCAGTTGGACAGACGAATTCCTGAACACAGCTCCCCCAATCGATGAATTTACATTACCAGAAGGCGACTCAGGACTAGAATGGAAATGGATAGATAAAGAATGGCGTCTCGACCTTACAAACGATGGTTCTATTCAACTTCCCTCCTCCAAGATGAAAACTATTGCGTCACCAAGTGCCGATGAAGGCTTCATATATTACGATAATACATGGAAGAGGCCATCTACGGAAGACTCCTTCTCTAAATACACACGTAGAAGAAGATGGATTAGAACTGCCGAACTAATTGGTGGTAAGATAAATAGTCGGTCCAATAGTGTTACTGTTGTCAACGAGGTAAAAGACACTCAATCTACTGGTGTAGGAAAGAGACACAGCTTGCTAGTACCTGATGCAAACGAAATAGATTCTACGACAATGAAGAGGAAAGTCAGTTTCAGTGATGTAAAGAAAATCAGAATAATTAATGAACATGATCAAGAAATAGAAGATCTTACGGAGAAAGAAAATCTGTCCGGTAACTCTCTCTCACCCTCAAAGAGCAACGATATGGTCTCAGAGATGGATAAGAATAGGGAGCGTTTATTGGAAGTTTCAACAAAGAAAAATGAATAGCATAATATATATAATATAGTCTCTTTTATTATTAGCTTTCCATACAACGCCTCTCTATACAGGCAATATTGCATCGCTTAAATCTTTAATTTCAAAACTATTTTATATATTTATTTATTCATTCTTCCGCGAGAACGATTATTCAGAGAATAAAAAAGATATATCTTTATATGTATTCTAGTTTTGTTTTTGTTGTTATTAATTTAAATAGTAAATTGAGTTTTTTTGATTAAAAAATGTAACTGTAAGGAAAAAAAAAAAAAAATGTTCCATCGAATTAAACAATATCTTCCATTTCAATTTCCTCTTCACCCTCGTTTTCATTAGTTTCACCATTAGTCTCCTTAACGTCATCGTTCTGGTCCTCACTTGCCAATTCACCAAGAGTAGCCTTTCTCTCTTCTTCTTTCAACTTCTTATACTCCGGTCTCAATGTGTACTTGAAAGCATAAGGACCCTTCTTGACCAAAGTTGCGACTTTATCCAGACATTCTTTCAGATGTGCCTCCGGTTGTCTCGTACGTTCTTTCAGACCCTTAAGAGACCAGTAGTCGTACTCGTCAAACAACTTGAACAGGTAGTCCAGAATCTCTTTCTTAGGCATACGGATGGACTTGACGTTGTTCTTAGCCTTCTCACGACCGACTTTCAAGAAATTGGAGTTGTCCGATCTCATGGACATACCAGTGTGCGACATGGTAACACCCACTGTCTCGTCCAGCGTGGTGATACGCTCCTTGTTGGAGTTCTTGACGATGTTTCGCCTCTGCTCGACAATCTTGTGATAGTTAGGGTCATTCATCGACGGCATGACCTGACATTCGTGACACACTGTGCCAACAACGGCGGTCTTCTTCGGGATCGTCTTCACATAGGGGATGTATCTGTCTCTACCGTCTCTGTCGGTCATCACTCTGTGATTGAACCTCTTACGCTGGTTCCTTCTCTTCTGCTGCTGCTGCTTCTTCTTCAACTCCTCTTCACGCTCCTGTTTCTTCAAATAGGCCTGTCGTTGTTTCTCGGGGTCCGCAGCCAGCTCTCTCTCCCGCTGCTGATACTTCTTCAAGTTCTGCTCAGTGAACACATACTCGTTCTCGACAATCTTCTTGGTCAACTCAAGATCGTACTCATGCGGAATGGCATCATTGTCGTTCTCGTCCAGGATAAGCTGAATCTTCGAGCCGTCCTGGTTGATCCTGATCTTCCCGAGCTGCTGCCCGTGCAGATTGTTCCTGTCCCGCCACTTCTCAGCAAGAAACATGGGCAGCCGCACCAGCCACACCTGCCTTTTACTCTTCTCAAGATCCAGGTCCAGAGACTCCTCATACACCTTCGTCTCATTATTCTCAATATCGTTACCATCGAAAACCTCTTCCTCTTGCGACAAGTACTCATCACCAGAATCATTATCATTTGTAGCACCCAGACCACCACTCGCACCACCAGCACTCACATTCGCACTCCCTTGCGAGGGCACAGGCGTAGCTCTCTGAGACATTGTCGTTTTACTTATTCCGTTTGCTTGTGTGATATCTCAGCTCATTCATTAGAATCCAAGAAACATCAATAATATATATATTAACTTGTTCAAATACCGGTTCATTGGGAAGGGCAATTGGACCCAAACCAAATCCGTCGAGGGTGACACGAAAAAAGGGCGAGAGCTTTGCATTTTGGATCTCAGAGAGAGAATCAGAGAGAGAGAGAGAGAGAGTAACGGTATTGTTTTGAAATTGTATATTATTATTACAGCGTTTACGGTGGTGTTGGTATACAAATACAGTACTAACTACTACAAGATAACAAATTGATAATGTCTGAGAAGGTTTTGCGGAAATTGGGGGAGGAGCGAGCTGATGTGGGCGGTATAGATCCGGAGATCATCGGGGATGAGAGCAAGGTTGAGGAGCTGAGTCTGCAGATAAACATGTATATCCACGAGTTGCTGAGTGAGTGGGGGTATGCTGGTGCTGTGAAGAGCAGTGGCACTGAGGTTTCGTCGGATCTGTTGAAACAGACGAAGATCTGTCTTTACCCGCTGTTGGTGAAACTGCGCAAGGGTCAATTGCCGCGGGACGAGCTGGTATCGCTCGCTACTACGCTTTACTATCTGCAGGAGTACCAGCGTGGTGGGTGTGAAGACGTCTCGCTCTTGCAGCGGAGCACGGAGGCGTACATGCAGCTGAGCATGGGTAACGTGGCGTGGCCGATCGGGGTCTCGCAGGTCGGTATCCACGAGCGGAGAATCAACAGCAACAATCACAACAAAACCAGCAATATAATGGCCGATGAGGAGACCAGGATGTGGATCACCAGCATTAAACGGTTGATCAGTCACGTGGAAAGTAATGATAAACGAAAATGATAAGGAAAAAAAAAAAAAGAAACGAAACGAAACGAAACGGCCACAAAAGTCCTTGTGACGGTGCCCACACAACGGTTTGCAGACAACAGGGATGGGATGGATGGAGGGGGGGGGTGGAGGATGTGAAGTAAGAACCGGCAGAGAACCAACGAGGCAGGGGAGGCACTGATATCCTGTGCAGCCCGATGCACAATGCAGTCAGTGGAGAGAAATAGTGGAGGGGGGGGAAAAGTAAGATGTTTTGATAAAGAAAGGAAAGGAAAGGAAAAAAAAAAAATGTGTTGGAGCCTTCCACGGCGATTTTTGGTGTATGTCAACGAGGAATAAACAATTATAAATAGTGTGTGTGTGTGTGGGATTTGAGAAAGACGGGGTTTATAAAAAAAAGAGTACATCACAATAACAGAACAAGACAATAATACAATATCACAACAAAAACAATACCACAATATAACAATGACGATACCTTTGTGGGAAGAGAAAGTTTGGATCGATGGGTGTTTTGATTTCACACACCATGGGCACGCTGGCGTCTTTTTGCAGGCACGCAGGACTATTGGTGCTGATGTAAGGAGTGGCCAGGACATGTTGATCTGCGGGATACATAGCGATGAGGATATCAGGATCAACAAGGGGTGCTTGCCGGTGATGAAGGAACGCGAGAGGTACGAACACGCAAGGGCTAACCGTTGGTGTGATTTGGTTGTTGAGGATGCGCCATACGTTACCCAAGCTGAGGTAATGAACAAGTACGGGTGCATGTACGTGGTTCATGGGGATGACATTACTCTGGACAAGGACGGTAACGATTGCTACCAGGAAATGAAGGACTGTGGGAGATACAGGTGCGTGAAGCGTACTGCCGGTGTCAGTACCAGTGATATAATACAACGTATCCTTACGGGTAACCGTGATCATCACACGCGTCCCGACGAGGTGGTGACGCAGGAGCAGCTGACCAGGTACAGCTACGGCCGCAATGGCTACACACCAGGTTGTTTTGTGTATGAAAATACATTCGATAACGTGGTGGTAGATGGGGAGCAGAGCAAAAAACAGCTAGATGCGGTGGTAGTTGATGGCAATTTCGATTTGTTCCACATGGGACACATCGCCAAGTTCAAAGAGATCAGACAGAAATACCCAGAACGTCAACTGGTGGTGAATATAAGGGACAACCACGACGACATCATGACATTGAAGGAGAAGGCGTTGAGTGTGCTAAGTTGCAGGTACATCGATGGTATAATTATAGAAATGCAAGGGACACCATGTGAAGTTGTAGATATAGAGGGTGTACATGGTGGTGAATTCCACTACCTAACCAAGCAGGTTATCATCGACAGAATTGTCAGTCAACGTGAGGAGTATATAATACGTAACAAACGTAAAGGATTTTAAATAAAAAAAAAAGTATGATTTAAAGAAAATACCATATATTTTCACTTTTCCGATTCATCCGTAACAATAGCACCACAAGAACATTAATAAAATCGAGAATACCTAATAAAAATTTGTGTTCAAGTAAGAATATGGATAAATCACGCCGTGGTTTGTTCAATTTTCCCGATAGAGGAGATTGCTGTAGGGTATCAATAACCTACAAAATGCTACTCAACAAAGCAACATCATCTTTTTTTCTAGTGAAATAGCCGTGATGTGACCGTTAAGTAGTACCTTATTTCCACTCATATGCTTTGTACACACATTAAAAGAGAATGTTGCGAGCTTAGTTTCCAAAATAAATAGTTGAAGTTGATGCCTGATACGGGATGCTCATTACACCTAAATCATCGAATACGTAACCGACAAGATATCACCACCTAGATACAATCTCCAGACTTTCTAACCCTTCCAAATATTAGATATAAAGAGACTGGAAGAGAAACTCTATGATTCAATTTTTTTAGCTTACGTGTCAAAAGGAGGTTTGTTATGTTTACAATCCACCGAAACCGAGCTGATGAAGGCTCAACTGTTCCAAAATGCATTCGAAACAATTATGACTTCACATCTGATTAATATCATCATACCACAAACATTCTCTTCCCCCTCATATACTTTTAATACTCTCTTATCACACATTCTATAGACTACCTTAATAAATTGAAGTGTAAACATTTCATGCAACCCTTTTTGCTTATATAATCATAGAATACGTAAACCGATTTTTGTGTAATCGGCCGATCATCACCCCGCAAAATTGGAAAAAAAAATTTTTTCATTGAAGTGTTTCGGCCGAAGTGTAATGTTTGCTGCATATAATGGAGAAGCACTGGGTATGGGGTTCGGCCGACTACGTTGGCCCCCCCCCGATCATCGGCCGACTCCTAAAATTTTGTTAGTATGGGAGACCAATGTCGGATATCCGACTCAGACGATAACTCATATGAATAAAATGACTTACCTAACCCATAATTATTTATTAAGGTATTGTAAATGCCATGATAATCACCGAACTGACAACATTTATGCTATTTTCATCTTGATCATTAAAAGTATTCAAAAATAAAATATATAAAAGGAGCAGTTTTCTTTAGAATTATAATGAGTTAGAAATGTATATTCAGTAAATAATCACAGAAAACACAACAAACAAACAAACAAGCAAACAAAAACATGTCTCTAGTTAAGCAGGTCAAATTCGGAAACTCTGGTATCAAGATATCTCCAATCATCGTCGGATGCATGTCTTATGGTACTAAAGAATGGAGTGACTGGGTCATTGAGGACAAGGAGAAAGTGTTCGAGATTTTGAAGTACTGCTATGACCATGGTTTGCGTACTTTTGACACTGCTGATGTTTACAGTAATGGTATGAGTGAGAGGCTGATTGGTGAATTTTTGAAGAAGTACAAAATCAGAAGAGAAACCGTTGTCATATTGACAAAGCTTTTTGCACCAATTGACGAGTCTTTGTCTATTCCACTGGACTCCCATTTCAACTTGGATCCATCCACGGCCTTAGATTTGGTCAATCAACAAGGTCTATCCAGGAAGCATATTATTGACGGTGTCGCCAAGTCTGTTGAAAGATTGGGGACCTATATCGATGTCTTACAGCTTCATAGACTGGATCATGACACCCCAATGGAGGAGGTTATGAGATCATTGAATGATGTTGTCAACAGTAACCAAGTCAGATACATTGGTGCCTCTACCATGCTTGCTACTGAATTTGCCGAGTTGCAATTCATCGCCGAGAAGCACGGCTGGCACAAGTTTGTCAACTGGCAGTCACGTTACAACTTGTTGTACCGTGAAGACGAAAGGGAGGCCATTCCATTTGCCAAGAGACACAACATTGCCTTGACTCCATGGTCTCCAAACGCCCGTGGTGTGTTATGCAGACCATGGGGCCAGCAGACTGAGAGAGGAAAGACCGATTCTTACACACAGATGTTGAGCGTCGATGGTGATGAAGCCATTGTCAACCGTGTTGAAGAACTAGCTAAGAAGAAGAACATCTCCATGGCTATGGTCTCCAATGCCTGGGTTTTGCACAAGGGCTGCAACCCAATTGTTGGTCTAAGTTCCGTGCAAAGGGTACAGGAAGCCATTGACTCTTTGGATGTCAAGCTAACGGAAGAAGATATCAAATTCCTTGAGGAAGCGTATGTTCCAAAGAACAAGTCCTTGCTAGATTAAGCTCACACTGCAATTACTTTTTTATATCTATAACGATTTCTATGAACAAATATTTCCATCTATAATTAAAATCAAACTTTTAAACAACGTATAAGTTTTCTAAATCTCAAAAAATGAGGACAACTGATCTGAGTAAATTCACGATATTCAAGATAACTCGTTGTGGTGATCGGTTATAGGTCAAGTAGAGTATGGCGTATGTGTTCATATATCATGACACGAAAAATCACATACAACATTACACAATACGAAAAATAAAAAAGAGAGTGTGTGGCTTTAAATCACAATTAAAATTTCGTGAAAAACGAACTAAGTTTCTAGACCAATCACGTCAAAGCTCTTTATTTGAGTTTTTGAGGTTCACATGTTTACCCAGAAAAAAACTGGGTTTTAACCCCAATCACCCCAATATACATATAAAAGAGGATTGTTATTTTATTTTATGCCATTAATGTATTGTTTATCTTTTTATGCCCACTCTTATCGTTTTTATATATAAAGAAGTAAGCAAATAATTGAATATTAAACTATATTTTAATATAATTATTTTGTTTAAATAGCATTTGTTGATTTATTTTATTAACAACATTTTAAGATATTTTTTTTGGTAAGTTCCGAAGGTACATTAAATCTGGTTCAAATTTGAAGATTTCGAAAAAATGGGTTCTGATAATCCACTCGAAGACAATCCACCTACCGTCGAACTGATTAAGATTGACAAAGACGAAAACTCTTCTCAATCTGTACCATCCCAGGAAGGATCAAACCCTAGCCACCCTGAGATCCCATCAATCTCAACCACACAAGAACCTAATGAGGAATCGCAAGTGTCAGACCCTAATCGGCCTGCAACTAAAGCAGATCTAAATTTGTGCATGATGCAGATTCAAGAAAAGATCACTACTATCGACGAGAGATTAACACAAGAATTTAATCACCTGAAAGCATTAGTTAAACAGACCAGAAGTAGATCAGAGTCACTATCTGGAAGAGACACGAACAGAGAGAGTAAGAAGATCTTGAGACATTTTGCAGAGAAAACCAAAAGTATGGAAATCCGTCAGGACCAGATCAATAGAGACAACAAACAGTATATGGAAGAAATCGCGAAAATAGCTGAAAACCGTTTTGCTATCCTTCAAGCTCAACAAGAACATATTCAAAGTGTTCAACAAAACATATTACAAGAGCAAGAACCTCAAGGAATCAACATTAGAAGTTTAAATCAGGAGCAACAAAGACAACCTAAAGAACAACAGAGACAACACCAGAAAAACACGAGAGAGCAACAGGTGCAAGATAACGTCAATTGCGAACATGAGAAACAAATGAGAACACTGATGACTCAAGTGGAAAATATCGCAAATGACCAACGTTCAAATTCCGGAGGAAATGAAGAGTTCTTAACCGAGATTCGCACTGAAATGAGACAAATCCGTTCCAATGCAATGGACCAGAGACTCAGACAAGAGAACTGGGCACAAGAAATGGAAAATGCTTTTGAACAACAGAAAACTCAATTGGCATCAGCACAGGAGAGGTACCAAACACAGCAGACTGAGTTGAGAAACAATTTCGAACCTAGTATCAGGATTAGGATTACTTTAGAAGAAAGACTTTTGGAAGAAAGAAGATTAAGAGAAGAATTTGAAGGACGGATGCTGAGCATGATTAGTCAAGTTTCTAATAGTAGCTCCAATTGTCAAGGGACAAAATTACTCACACCCGCAGAACACCTCCAGGATGTCGAAAACGACATCAAAACTTTCGCACCTCATATCATTCTGAGCGTTGACCCCACGAGATACTTCGGAAAAGCTGCTTGGTCAAAACGTAAACTGTACCCACCAACTACAATTGAGTTCAAATTCGACAGGTTGACAGACAACGGAATTGCGATATATCGTTTACAACGAATACTAAAGAGTCATTCGATCCGAGTTGAAGATTGGGGAACAGCCTTTTTCTCGATGCTAGATGTCGATGATCAACTAAGATATGAACAGGAGTTACCTGAAAATCCCGAACATCAATGGAGATTCTTAGTCCTCGCTGTTTGCAAGAGAACCAATTGGGTAGCAATCAGGCACAGACAACTACAGGATGTGTTAACTAGAACTCCTAGAGCAAACGAAGATGTCTATGATTTCCTTGTCAAGCTGGTGAAAGATGCGGCAACAATCAAGGGCATAGAAACCTTTGCCTCATTACAAGCCCAAATTATGTACATCGCAGCGTATGAGAACATAAAACTGCCAAGTTGGAGAGACATGCCCAACTATGAACAACTGTCTACAGTACTAGAACGTGAAACAAATTTTATAACTACTAGAGGAGGATACAAACAGATACGCCAAACATAACTTTGTATTTGTTAACTACTAATCGAAAGACTACTAAATCAAGGATACGTGCGACTAGTATAAGTTGTTATTAAAAAAAATAAACCCTTTTATCTTTGAGCGCAAGGTAAAAAAACAGGTAAACGTATCCGCAAGCCAAAAAGAGAGAGAGAGAGAGCTAACAGGGAATAGAAAAAAGTAGATGGATCTTTAGAAGCTTTGATAGCTCCCTCTGATACAAACAAACGTTCGAAAATACCCAAAGCATTATATACGTGTATATCTATGCAACACGAAATTCAAGGTGAAATGGTAAAAGAATTTTATAAATGTCAACACAAGTAGATACATCACATATATTATGTGACACACACCACAAGGAAAGCAACATAAAGTATAAAATGAAAAATCATAATTAACATGAATAAAAAAAATATTTTGTTAAAAACTAAATAAGAGAAACATATAGAGGGTCATAAAAAAGAAAGTCATCAAAAAAATTTAAAATAAATGCTATAGATAAAAATGCAGGTTGAATAGTTTTTTTTTTTAATTTTCATTACATCTCATGCTTTTGGATGTTAACCAACTTCTTTTCGTTTTGTTGGTTGTTGGATCCACGTCTTTGCTTGTTAAAGACTGGTGGGATCTCTCCGCTGTCTATCAAATCGTTGATCTCATCACCAGGCTTACCCCAGTTACCCTTTCCGGAACCGTCTCTCTTAACACCGTTTGGAGAAACACCAAAGTTACCGTTTCTAGTGAAATAACGTGGGCTAGCCTTAGATTCGTGAACAGTCCATTTGTTAGTTCTAGTCATATTTGTAGTTGTAGATTTGTAGTTGTAGTTGTAGATTTGTATTTGTATTTGTTATTCTTTATATAAGATGATATATTTTGTAATCCGAGAAAAAAAAACTTTTTAAAGATCCAATTGACTATTTCTCCAAAAATTCACCTCCTCCTTATATACAATTTTTTTTTTCCCTTGTCTCTCTTCCTCCCCTCTTTTTTTGTTCCCAATTCCACCCCTTCCCCATCCCTTGAAACCTGATTAACCGCCAATACCCCACACAAACACGCAGACACACAGAGAAGGGGGAGAAGCCACAATTCTCTCTCTCTCTCTCTCCCTGTATCTCTCTGCCCTCCCCTCTCTCCCCTAATTTCCCCTCACCTGTGAAACAACCGTACCCGTTTACCGCAACGGTAAAGATTATCTACGTCGTAAGGCTGTATCCCCCTCCCCCCCTTCGCATCCCTTGTTTTTTTAATCGATCCGGGATACTCTCTCGATTTCTTCTTTCTCTCTCTCTCTCCTGTGAAATCCCCGCAGCACATCCCTTCCAACCCTAACCCCTCCATTGTTTTAATACACACACCTCTCCCCCTCTCTAAGAAAGCTGCGTACCAGTGTATACAGCCTTTCCTTTTTACGACAATGGAAATAATAATAATGAAACCTCTCTCTCTCTCTCTCTCCCCGCACCACACACACAAACAATCGTAGTGACTCATCTTTTTTTTCTTGAAGAGAGAGAGATAAGTGTGGTGTACAGCTTTATCTTTTTCCCCCCCCCCATCCCTTAACTTGCTGAGCCCCGTTCTTCCGATTTGAAAGAGGAGTGAGAGGGGAAGGGCCGGATCCCGGGACCATGGGAAGGGAGGGAGGGGGTGATCACCGCGGGATTTTCCTTTCTCTTCTATTCTCTTCTCTTCTCTTCTGCACCCCCCTCCTCCCCTCTTTCTCTGCAGGGTGAGACATAAAAAAAATACACAAATGACGTAATTTGGAACCCCACCTTTCTTCTTCTTCTGATTCCCTTACGTGGGATATGATACACAAAAATACATTTAGATCACGATGTACTTGCATGCACATGTACACAGTACACAGTGACACCTCTGTATATAATGATATACAATGTGATACACGTATCAGGTTACATGATTTGATTTAAAAAAGTCCATGTTCTCTCAATATATACAATATGTTCATCTCTGAAAGTATAAACGTAAACCTCTTTTGGTCTGGAACTTGATTACCATATAAAGGGTGCTTTTTTTTTTTTATTGGCTGTATACCTCTCTATAAAATGGATAGAGATCACTGGAAGGTTTTTGGTGGGTGTTTGTTGCTGGGAAGTGCGGTGTATGGGGTGTATAGTGCTTTGAAGTTGTCTCATTCTTCTGACAATGTATTTGATGGTATAGAGGAGCTGATTGGGAACACTCCTGTGGTGCGGTTGAAGTCTCTGAGTGATAAGAAGAGAAATATTAATGTGTATGCGAAGCTGGAGATGAATAACCCCGGTGGTAGTGCGAAGGATCGTGTTGCACTCAATATTATCAGAGTCGCTGAGAAACAAGGGCTGTTGCGGCGTGGTGAACCAGGGATGGTGTTCGAGGGCACTAGTGGGTCCACAGGTATCTCCCTGGCGATGATATGTAACTCTCTTGGTTATAAAGCCCACATCTCTCTGCCGGATGATACCTCGTTGGAGAAGCTAAGTTTGCTGAAGAGTCTTGGCGCAGTGATTAACCCTGTGAAACCAGCATCCATTGTGGATCCCGAACAGTATGTTAACGCAGCTAAGAAGGCGTGCAAAGAGTACTTGGAGAGTGGAAAGACCAAGTACGCCATTTTCTGCGACCAGTTTGAAAATGAACACAATTGGGAGATACACTACAGGACCACTGGTCCCGAGATACACAGACAACTGAATGGGAAAGTCAACTGTTTCATATCCGGGTGTGGCACAGGGGGTACCATCAGCGGTGTGTCTCGGTACCTCAAGGAACATGGCACACCTTACGTGGTGCTTGCTGATCCACAGGGGTCCGGGTTTTACAACAGGATAAACTACGGTGTCATGTACGATCATGTGGAGAAAGAAGGTACTAGAAGAAGACACCAAGTGGATACAATCGTTGAAGGGATTGGTCTGAACCGGTTGACTTTCAATTTCTTACAAGGTGAAAAGTATATAGACGAGTCCATCAGAGTGACCGACAGACAGGCCCTCCAGATGGCCAAGTACCTGTCTCTGAATGATGGGCTCTTCATCGGTAGTAGCACTGCAATCAACGCTGTGGCTGCCGTGGAACTCATCAACAGAAATGATCCTACAGTCTTACCTGACAACTCTAACATTGTCATTATTGCATGTGATAGTGGGTCCAGGCACTTGAGTAAATTCTGGAAGGAGGCTCTAGAGGTACCTGATGATATCACCATCAAAGATATCCTGTCTCATTGAAATACCTGCAAAAAAAAAAAAGAGATATCTAATTGAAATTAGAGATTTTTTTTTTTGTTTTTTATAGATTTGTGTTAATTAATATTTTATATGTTTTTTTTTTTTATACTGCTCATCGATCCCAAAACGGAAAAATCTTTAATTTTTGAAAAAAAAAAAAAATTAAAGTTGAAATTTAAGTAATAACTACACATGATATCTGTAATTTAGAGCCTATATATATGGCCATAAAATATCAAGAGAATAACGTTCGATTACATAGACAATGGATGAAAAACTGATATATGTTTCTCCTGAGAGGTTATACCTTGGTTACATATCCAACAATGATCATGTGAAAGAGTGGACGAGTTTACAACCCAAGGTAGGGTACATTCCGATCCTAAGGGCTAACCTGGAGACGTTCAAGACTGAGCAACTGAACAGTATATCTAGCAAGAAAGGTAATGACATCAGCAACAACGACACGACCACTACAGCGACCACTACAGAGACTAATGGCTCCAAAACTGACACAACTGCGCAAGGAACTAAGGAGAGGAAGTACAGGACTCTGCAACAGTTTGTACCGAGCTCGCTCGACCAGCAACTTTTTATGATAACACTAGTGTTGAAGAACGACTTGAACCTGAACAAGAATAACAAGCTGCTCAAGGAGGTGAAGACCATTAATGAGACGACAAGGATAAATATACTCGAGGAGTTTCTGAGTCAATTGATCAAAAACTATGACACTAGTGTGTCTGGATGGACATTATCTGAACTAGTGAAGGGTGAAGATGATGAGACAGTGATATTTGTAAGGTTCAATCCAGCGGCAGTAGGTGATTTCGTACAGTTTGTGTCCATGGCATCGAAATTCAAAACCATGGAAATCCACTATGATGAGAATACCAAGAGGTTTATCCACGATAACGTGTCAGTGTTAAAGGAAGGAGAAGGGTCCCTGATGAATGTAGTTCAGTTGATGGAGACAGCTATTGAGAGGAGAGGCAAGGATACCGGTGGAGGAGTCGGCAACAGTCAGGACGATGAGGAGTCCCGTACAGATTACAAGATAGACTATAACACATTACTTGACATACCGAGGGACTCATTAGACCAATTGGGTAAAGAGATCATAGATTTCAGGACAAAAGTCATTAGCATTGAGAAGGACAAACAGGTACGACAGCAGTATGAGGACAGCGAGCGGAGACGTAAACATATGGCACTGCTATTCAGTAAATTACTGAAATCTAGAAACATAGAAAACAAAGAAGAAATGGAAGTGGATGTAAGTGATGATGAGGAAGAAGATGACGACGTAGCCATGGAAACGAAGAGGAAAGAAGCAGACGAGAAGCGGTACCGCGAAATGCTGAAGGTTCTCAACACTGAGATCGAACCGAACTTGAAGAGACTGGAGGGGAAATTCCTGCAAGCACAGGAGTATGAGAGCACACTAGTGGCACGGCGAGAAGAGAACATCCGCAACTTGCAACGGACAGCTCATGATGTGTACTACGACCGCAGCTCCAAGTCCAAGGAACAAGAGGAACAGAGAGACCAAGCGGACCGTGAGCTCCACCCTGATGTCACCGTGAGCTACACACCTCTGACCACCACAGGTCCATCCACTACGACAGGTCCATCCACCAACACAAAGAAAGATACAATCAAAATCAACCTGGCTTTCAAGAAGGCCATGGAGAAGTCCAAAGAAGAATTACCTATTGCGGATAAAGAACAAGAACAGGAAGAAGAAGACAGATACAAGACCCTGCGCAAACTCCATGTTGTGGAGGATCTAGTCAAGGAGTACCTGGGTGTAGAAGACGAAGAGGTGGTCTCCTTTGTTTACGATATCCTCGAAGCAGAAGGCGATGACGAACACAAACAGAAGCAACTATCAATAGAACTGGAGGACCTGTTTGACAAAGACGCCGTAGAATTCACGGAGAAGCTATTCAGCAGATTCTAGAATAAGGGAAATAGAAGGAAACAAATCTTTAAATATAGAAATATTACCAAGCTAAAAATAAAAATAAAAATAAGATATTTAGAACCCCCGTTGTACACGAAACTCTGAGCAAATGAAAAAAAGAAAAGAGAAAAGAAAAGAAAAGTAAACCCCACACAACAGCAGCACAGAAGCACACCAGAACCCCTCCCCAGCACCACCACTCAACAAAAAAAACAAACACTAAAATCTAAATATAGAAATTATATTATATGCGCCTTCCCCTCTCCCCTCTCCCCTTCTCCTTGCAGTGAAAACCATGTAGAGTAGACACTTTAATATATATATATATAAATAAAAAACAGCGGAGAAAATCTCGAACGCTAAAAAAATTAATTTTTTTTAGAAATACATTTTTTTTCGCATCACCCTCGAAGAAACACCTGTAGGGCACTACCTCATATTATATATATTTTTCGAAAACGGGAAATAATATTGATTTGCCTAGATGGGGTAATAACAACAACAACAATAACTTACTCCCCACAGAGAATGCAGTACCCAAAAAAAAAGATAATGATTACGCGAAAATCCAACAATCCACACACACAAACACACAGGGCACACAGAAATAGATATCATGTCCAGATCGGGTAATTTGAATAATTGTGAAACAAGACAGCCGCGTCGTGTGTCTCAATTTCTCTTTTCTTTCTTTTTTTGGTTGGTGGTTCCTTGAACCCCATCTCGAATAAAACAAGTCTTGTCATAGATTTATAAAAACTTCAAAACCTTTTTAAATATAAGGAATGGGGGATAGGATTTGAATTCTTGTAACAGAAACTATTTCTCCTTAGAACAAAAAACAAACAAAATAAAATAAAACCAAAACAAACAAATAGAGGTTTTTTTTTGAAGAAAAAAAAACAATAACACTGAATGCCTTTCAAAAAAAAAAAAAGAATATAATATAATAGAATAAAAAAGATTCGATTTTTTTCAAAATATAATAAAACTAAAGTAGTTATAAGGTAGAACTGCGTTAAATCAAATCCCCATATCAAATCTACCTGTTCGTTCATTTTTTTTTATTTTTTTTTCATTTTTTTTTTTCCTTCACACATTCGCTAATCTCCCAATAATAATACTGAAATGAGAAAAGTGTTATTATTACTAGCTGCGGTTGGTTTGGCAACCGCTGCTGATTACCAGGCTGACATAGAGAGTTATAAACAAGGGAGTAATTTGTTTGCAAAGACTAATGGTACTCTTAACGATAATACTTTTTCTTCTGTGGATATAACACCTTCTGTGGATGGTAGTAAAGTCTCATCTTACCTTGGTTCTATCGCTTCTGAACCATTTGTTACAACATCGAATGATAACACGTTGATAGATACATATACAGACACAGACACTTACACTACGCCGACGACGCCGATAATATATTCTTCAGACACAGATACCAATACTACTAGCAGTAGTGACAGTAGTAGTAGTACTATTAATACAGACTCAACTACTGAGATACCTGTATCTTCATTCTCAGATACCACCACATACTCAATTGATACCTCAACAGATAATAATAACAGTACTTCCTATGAACAACCAAGTACTCAAAACGATACCAATGTCGAAGTGACTACAACTCCAGAACTTTCCAGTGTCTATAGTCCTGTTGGCATTTCTACTCCAACAGAAGATGCTGTGTCTACTCCAACAGAAGAAGCTGTGTCTACTCCAGAAGCTGTGTCTTCTCAACCAGATACCGATGTTACCACAGCATCCGAACCTTATACAGTGGTATCAGAACCTACAACGATATCTTCTCAACCTGAAGTGGTTTCTTCTCAACCAGAGGCAATTTCTTCTGCACCTGAAATTATATCTTCTCAACCTGAAGTGGTGAGTTCCGTTGGTCCAACAGAGGTCTCTATTCCACCAACAGTCTCCTCTGTCTTACCTGAAACTACCGAGGTTTCTTCAGTAATCCCTCCAGTGACTTCAGAAGAGCCTACAACAACTACTCCGGCTATCACTCCACCAGTAACTTCAGAAGAACCTACAACAACTGCTCCTGCTATCACTCCACCAGTTTCTTCAGAAGAACCACCAGTGTCATCTGTCGAGCAGGTTTCTTCCGTTATTCCACCAGTTTCCTCTGAACCTCCAGTTTCTACTATTGAACCTGTCCCAGAGGATTTCAACGCAACTGCTACTCCATCTGAGATTGCTGTGAATCCAATTTCATCTGATACCACCACTACTCCTAACTATATCATCTCTTCTCAAGAACCAGAACCAGAGACACCTACATCATCAGTCATTTCTACAGGTCAGGTCCAACCACCTGATCAAATCTCCACTGCAACTTCTAGTTATCCAACTATATCATCTGCTCCTGTTCAACCACCTATTGACGATTCTACTGCTAACGATACCACGGTTGCTACTCCAGATACCCAAACCTTCACTCCTGTCAGTGAACCACCAACAACCACACCAGTTCCATCTAGCGATACCAGTGTGCAGAATATTCCGCCTACTCAAGAAGTACCAGATACTGTACAACCTACTCAACAATTAAATGATACCACTACCACGACCCCTCCTCAAGATCAGCCAGTTGATACCCCAACGACTACTAGCAACCCCACCACCACCCCATATATTCCAAATGACGCCCAAACTGTTGACAATACTACCACTGCTCAGCCAGAATCTGAACAACCAGTGGTAATTCCAACATCTTCACAAGAACCAGTTACCCCTACTCCTTCTCAAGCACCTGTTGTTCCAACATCATCAATTGACACTATTGACCAACAACCAGCTAATGCTTCTGATCCTGAGTTACCTACGACCGTGAGTTCGATTTCTTCCTCCGTTTTGCTTCCACCACCATCTTCTGTTGACCAAGAACAAACTTTCACCCCAACTCCTGACCCATCAACTGTTGCTTCAGTCGGTGTGAATGATACTATTAGCGACGCCTCATTAATCCAACCAACTCCAAATACAGTTCTTGACTCAGCTGCTGCTGGTAACGCAACTACCAACTTACCAACAATCACCTCGGCGTCTTCTGCTCAAACTACCTCTTCCAGTTCTAAGTCAGATTCAAATTGGTGGATTCCAACTAGTTTGATTACAGAGTCAGCTGAGCCTACGATTACTGCTTCATCAACAGCCAGTAACAGCACGAGCTCTCCTGGTAGACTGCCAAAGGCCATCTACGGTGCAACTTCTCAGGACAAACCTGCTGAAGGTTACACAATCATCACCGTTGGGTTCAGAAAACCTTTGAACTACCCCTTTGTGGTCTCTAACCCTAAATCATCTGCTCAAATTTTCAATTACTTACCTCAAGTTCTAGCGGCCCCTTTTATTGAAACATACGACAACATTTCTGCTCAACAGTTAATGCCATTGCAGATCCAAAATGTTGACTATGTAAGTACCGTTGCTTTGGTTTACTTCCCAACAGACCAGATAGAAACTTTGCAAGAAATGATCATAAATAGCGGTAGTTTACTATACACCACCAATACCGAAGGTATTGACAAAGCGTTAGCAGCATTGATCGACCCAAGAGTACCACTAACAGGTCTGCTTCAAACCACTGTTAATAATCCAGACTCCACAAGTAGTGGAACTAAGGGTTCTTCAAGTGGGAGTAGTGATTCCAATGACTCTTCTGATACAGAGTCAACTTACTCAAGTAGCGATATCGGCTCACTTGACTATATTCCTCCAAATGCCAAGTCTGCTTCTGCAAGTGGAAGTGTAGCAAAGGCTAAAGAAACAATAATTCCAATTGTAATTGGTACTGTTGTCGGTGGTATTACTGTCATTGTAATCCTGTTCATCTTCTTCAGATACCAGGCTATAAGAAGAAGACAGGCAATGATCCAAAAGAGAATTGCTGAGAGCAATTTTGATAGAGCAAGTCTCAGCTCCGACTCTTCTGTTGAAGTCTATTCCAAGGAAAAGAACTATTCTGACGACCTGGAATCGCTTACTCCATCTATGAAGATCAACCAATGGATGAACAAGAGCCATTACGGTGATGCTATGGGTCCTGAGACTCAGGCCGAAGATGCCAATGGTAAGAAGATCATCAAAATTTCCATGCCTATTGCATCTCAGAACTCCTTAGGTTGGAACGATATCTAGAGCCACAGGTGACGCTTCAGATCAAAACCATCTGAAGATAATAAACGACTTAAAGAGGTGAAAGAAAATTTCACCCGATCTTATTGTAATAATACCCCCGAGATCATTGGAATATGGTTTTATCCAATACTAATCTCACATTTATATACTACTATATGATAATTATAGTTGATTTTGTGATATATATTTCTGGAATAAAAAGAAAATGTATTTGTTTTCACTCCTTATCGTTTGATTTCTCAGATCGAATTTTCATTTGATAAATGTCAGATCGAGTTTTTTTATTATAAATTAATAAATAAAAATCTATTTTTAGCCCACTATGAATATGTATATGAAAGAATATTTATTACCCACTCAACGTTTTCTGGAAAAGAAATCAATCATTGTGTCAGTGGCCTCCTTTGGACAATCCATGAGAATATTATGCCCACAATCAAACTCTTTGACCTCTGAGTTGGGAAATATTTTCTTCAGTAATGAATAGTCACTTTGAATAAATTCCGATTGCAAACCTTTCATGAAAAGAGTAGGAACATCTGACTGAAACCTGAACATCATAGGGTTTAATTCTTTTCTTTCTGGCCATGCTTTAACTTCCTCCTCTAAATTAGGCATATAGTGAACAGGTGTTGAGTAATCGATATATTCATCTCTACTTTGTAAACTGTTATCATCGTTTGCCTTTACGGAAATAAACCCATTGGCAAAGTAAAGTGCCACGTTTTGACCACTTGAAGATTTATTTACAGGTAATTCTTTGAACAAAGTCAGCACTTTTTCTTTCCAATTAGGAGATCCTCTTTCTATCTTAATTTCACGGTTAGCAATCTTGTTTACAAGATTAGTGTTTTCTGTGAAATACCTATCTAATCTTGGTATCGTATATGGCGGAAGATCAATAGATATGCATTTCTTAACGTTTAACTGACGAGATAATGTAGACAAAAGAGACACTTTCCCACCCAACGAGAATCCTGTGAAATATAGCGGCCTGCCAGGTGTCTCATTATATATATTGTTACAAACAAACTGAATAACATCATTCGTTAAGGTTAAGTAGTCATAGGGAACTGCTCGCGGGGAGTGTCCATGATTTCTAAGATCGAGACTGTAGACATCGGTTTCAAATTTCTGTACCATCACCCTGTTTAGAGAATGATACATGATATGAGACCCAAAGAGACCATGGAGATTAATAATAGCTGGTTTATCCTTCCACGGAAGTGGATGTGCCCTATGTAACCGGGGCTTTATATGGTGGAAGGCCAAAGATACTACCTCACGGACCTCTAACCCCTTCAACGTTGACTTAGCAGTCATAATGGTAATGGAATATTGCAATAATCACAGTTTATGATAGAGCTGTAGATAATCTAACCTTCAAAACCAAACATTTTTTTCATATTTTTTTTTTAAAGGGTTTTTGGTGATTTGAAAAATTATCAATTTTGACTTGTCAAAATAACTCTTGAAAATATGTATAGTTTGAGACATTCAAAACTCGATAGAACTGGTTTCTAAATATAAGTGTGACCTGGTGTTGTAGACACCAATCTGACATTTTACTAGTTGGAAGTCAAAAAAAAGACAGGGCAATATATCCGTAATTAAAGAATAAGAAGAGACAAACAAGTAATGTCTAGAATTAGAAGATTCAATCGTAAGATACTTGGTTATGATACACCTGTAACTGATGAACTAGATGATTTCGATACACAGCAGGGTGTCGTGATACCGACAGGTCCAATAGATACAGATGAACAAGATGAATTGATAGAAAAGTTTGAAGTTAATATGCTAGTGAAGAACAGATGGTACATCAATGCCCTTAGTCTCTCGTATTTGATATGTGCTGGCATGTTTCTACTTTTGTTGACAAGAAACAAGAATATTGCTAAGGCTCCTTTGGCTTTGGGACTGAATTCCATAATATGCTCCTTTTTATCACTGCGATACCAGCTGGTCAACGACCATCAGATCATGAACCTTATAAAATTCAGAATTGATAACAAGAGGATAGACATATTCAACTCAATGCTACTACTGCTGGTATTCTGGATAACAGTAAATACTTATCACGACAAACTAGTCGTCGCCATCTTTTTACAACTACCATTACTACTATTTATCGTCGTTATAACGGTAAAGGCTCTGATCAACGAGGCTGACAGAGAACTAGGCACTTTAAGAGAACTGAAATACAAATACAAAAATGCATAACTTGTTAGTAAAGTGGGATTCAAAAAAAAAATATGTCGTAATATATTTCCTAACTCAAATAATTATTGTCGGAAAAAAACAAACATGCGGTGTAACTGGTAGACAACGTGTAATTATTTGTTATTAACCATTGAATTCAAAAAAAAGAATACTAATGCAATAGGATATGAATTACTACAACAATGGCAATAAAAGAAATAAAAAAAAAATAAAAAAAGCAATTTTCCGAGACTTCTACGGAATATTCTGTGGATATGCATATTTTGCATAGAAGTTTTTCCGACTGTCCGCTAGAAAATGCCGTAGGTCGGAAAATCTGTTGCTGACGTAATTTTCTTTTTTTTGAATGAAGGTTGTGGAGGGCCTCGAGGTGATTCATTATTCATTTTGGAAAATATGCGATTATGGGGCTATAATGGACCCTTTTAAATGCATTTTCAATATTATGATTGAAATTAATGGAGGTGTCTCCATTCAGTAATATATTATTTTTTTGGTTTTTCGTTATTTTTTTTTTTTTGTTATTACATTTGTTATTCTTGATAATCAAAGCTGCATACTCCGAAACCCTTAAGTGAATAATTTTCGTATTATCTAGATATCAGTTTTTTTTTTTTTTTTTGGATAATATGAATTATTATTCAGTAATGTATTGAATGTTCTTTATTTTCTTGCAGACTATCAAAACTAAAAAAAAAAGGTTCTTATTGATTATCTTGATTGTTTAATGGAATTGAACCATATAAAAGCGGTTCATTATTTCAAATATGAAAGAGATATTATTCCTTCTTAATTCATAAAAATAACCAATACAATACAATACAATATATCAGAAGATATATACTATTAAAACTTAATTGAAAACAAAAACAAAAACAACTAATTTGAAATGTCTGAAATTACTTTGGGTCGCTACTTGTTTGAAAGATTGCATCAGATCCATGTCGACACCATCTTTGGTTTGCCAGGTGATTTCAATCTTGCCTTGTTGGACAAGATTTACGAGGTCGATGGTGTTAGATGGGCCGGTAATGCCAATGAATTGAATGCTGCTTATGCTGCTGATGGTTACGCTCGTGTCAAGGGTATGGGTTGTTTATTAACTACCTTTGGTGTTGGTGAATTGTCCGCTCTTAACGGTGTTGCTGGCTCTTACGCCGAACACGTTGGTGTCTTGCACGTTGTCGGTGTTCCCGCAGCTACTTCTCAAGCCCAAAAATTGTTGCTACATCATACCTTGGGTAACGGTGACTTTGATGTGTTCCACAGGATGTCTGCTAACATATCTGAGACCACAGCCATTGTCACTGATATTGCTCATGCCACTGCTGAGATTGACAGGTGTATCAAGGTTTGTTACATGACCCAGAGACCTGTCTACTTGGGTATCCCAGCCAACATGTTTGATGACAAAGTTCCAGCAAAGTTGTTGGATACACCAATTGACTTCACTTTCCCACCAAATGATCCTGAAACTGAAAAGGAAGTTTTGGAACACATCATTTCAATGATTAAGGCCTCTAAGAAACCTATCATCTTGGCCGATGCCTGTACCTCTAGACATGATGTTAAGGCTGAAACAAAGAAGTTGATCGAAATGACTAAATTCCCAGCCTTTACTACTCCTTTGGGTAAGAGTTCTATTGATGAGGATATTCCTAACTTTGGCGGTGTTTACGTTGGTAGTTTAAGTAACCCAGAGGTCAAGGAGTTTGTTGAAGACGCTGACTTGGTTCTATCAGTAGGTGCCCTGTTGTCTGATTTCAACACTGGTTCCTTCTCTTACCAACTACACCCTAAGAATGTTGTTGAATTCCATTCTGACCACATGAAGATTAGAAAGGCTACCTACCCAGGTGTTAACATGAAGTTTGTCTTGGAGAAGTTACTAGAGATTGTACCAAGTATTGTTGAAGGCAGAAAGGAAACTAGAAAGTTCCCATCTGCCAAGGACAAAGTTGTCACTGCTAAGGA
Source organism: Nakaseomyces sp. UFMG-CM-Y6046 (assembly GCA_030571395.1). Lineage (NCBI taxonomy): Eukaryota > Fungi > Ascomycota > Saccharomycetes > Saccharomycetales > Saccharomycetaceae > Nakaseomyces > Nakaseomyces sp. UFMG-CM-Y6046. Next base: position 85,077 of record JAJLXT010000007.1, on the reverse strand, counting down.
TGAAGAAGACTTAAGACAAGAATGGTTGTGGAACCATGTTGGTGACTTCTTCCAGGAAGGTGATATTATCATATCTGAAACTGGTACTTCTAACTTCGGTATCGTTGAATCCAGATTCCCAAAGAACAGTATTGGTATCTCCCAAGTCTTGTGGGGTTCGATTGGTTATGCCTTGGGTTCTTGTGTTGGTGCCACATTTGCCGCTGCTGAAATCGATCCAAAAAAGAGAGTTATCCTTTTCATTGGTGATGGTTCTTTGCAATTAACTGTGCAAGAGATTTCTACTGTGATTAGATGGGGGTTGGCACCATACCTGTTTGTTCTAAACAACAACGGTTACACTATCGAAAGAATGATCCACGGTGAGACTGCAGGTTACAACGATATCCAACCATGGGATCACTTCTTGCTGCTACCAGCCTTTGGTGCAAAGAACTATGACAACATCAGAGTCAAGACTGTGGGCGAATTCAACAAGTTGATCCAGGACAAGGCTTTCAACAAAAACGACAAGATCAGACTTGTCGAGATCATGTTACCTGTCATGGACGGTCCTGAGAGTTTGAAGAAACAGGCCAAGTTGACCGAATCAATTAACGCCAAGAACCTATAAACTTGACCTCTTTAATTGTAAAGTCTTTTTTTTTTTTATGTAATGATCTATTATCTAGTTACGAACCTTAAGTTATTAAAATTTATAGAAATACAAAAAAAAATAAAAACCTGTCTATCTCATATTGAAATACATGTCTTATCAAATAATGGACAAAGAAGTTATAGTGATTACTTGTATGATTATTTTAATTAAAATACTTAATTTTCATTTGACAAAAAATAAATTATAGAAAAAAAATTAATGGTTGCTAAGAGATTCGAACTCTTGCATCTTACGATACCTGAGTGCTCCTACATTGTAATGTAGTAAGTGATTAAACTTGAATCAGGCGCCTTAGACCGCTCGGCCAAACAACCATATTAAATTGTTGAATATTTTGGTGCGTGGTGGTAATAACATCACTATGTTTGAATTTTCTTGCAATTTGTATAAAACTCACATAAGTGGGACTCTCATCTTAATAAACCGTATCTACATCAATACAATGGATTATATAGAGTCAATATTTGCTTTAGTACACGTTACTTAAATTCTTTGACCTCCAATAGGTCCTCACAACTATCAATAAGCACTACAGAAAAAAATTTTTTTTTATTTCAAGGGTAGTCACAACCTTTGATTGATACTTACAAACTAACGTCTCAGAATTGTAGAAGTATAATTGAGCAACCAGTGATACTAAGATGCTGAGTCTAAGGTCGTCCTTCTTTTTAACTAGAAATGTTCTTAGTCGTCAATTTCGAACTTCTTCATTGCTGCTGAAGAAGAAGGCTCCTAAGGGGAAAGCAGCTCCTGTTGAAGAAGAGGTTGAAATAGTTGATCCAAATCTGTATGTGAAAGAATTAACCACTAAATTTGATAAGAGTGTGGAATTGTACCAAAAGGAATTGAATGAGAAGAGACAAGGTAGTTTCAACTCAAAGATTTTCGATAAATTAGAGGTAAAAAATGGGAAAATCTTTAAAGATATGGCAACCACTGCTTTAAAGGGTAAAGGTTCTTTGCTAGTGACTGTTTTTGATCCTAATGAGGTGAAAAACATCGTGAGTGCTATTTTGGCAGCTGATTTGAATCTTAACCCTGAAAGAGTGCCTACAAATAACCAACAGTTGAAGGTTCCGTTACCTCCACCTACAACGGAGTCTAAACAACAATTATGCAAAGATCTGAAAGTTGTCTTCGAGAAATATAAGCAGTCACAATCTAAGGCTTCTCTTGGCCACATTCGTAATGAAGTAATGAAGGAGTTAAAGAGCTTACAAAAGAAAGATGAATCAATAAAAAAGATAATCCAACATGTCGAAAAGATTCATAAAGATTACGTTACTAAGATGACAGAACAACTAAAACAAGCTGAGAAAAATGTTATGGGTTAAACTATTTATGATAAGAGAAATTGCTTAAATAATGAATATTCTGATACTGTAAATACAATTAAAGTAGGAAAAATAAACAAATGAATCTATTAAGGATTTTTAATATCATAATACTATATATATGCATACATATATATATATATATATATATATATCTGCGTATAAATTAAAACTCAGCTGGCGTCCTTTGCTAGAGACAAAAGAGCCTTAATACGTTGCCAAGTGGACATAGCATAAGAACCAGTAATGAAACTCTTCACAAAACCCCATGCCTTTCTGTTACTCTTGATTGGGTAGTCCAAAGGTGGTGGTATTTGAGTAGAGATGAATGGCAAAGTGTCAAAACAGATACTCTTAGCATTACACAAACCCAGTAAACCTTCTTCACCACCGAACTTACCATAACCAGACCCGTTGATACCACCAAATGGCAATTGACAAACGTAGAAAGTAGCAAAATCGTTAATGGCAACGTTACCAGTCTTTAACTTGTTAGCGACCATGTTGCATTCATTGTAATCCTGACCAAAGACAGAACCACCAAGACCGAATGGCGCAGAGTTAGCCAATTCGACACAGTGTTGGGTGTTTTTACCCTTCATCATAACCAATACTGGACCGAAGACTTCATTTTGAGCAATATCCATATCTGGGGTGACATCCACTAGTAAAGTTGGTTGGAAGTAATGTCCCTGTGGGAATTTTGGATGGTTGTAGCGTGAGCCACCGTACAGCAGCTTAGCACCTTTGGAAACGGCGTCCTTAATTAAGCCTTCCAGCTGGCCAAATCTGTTATCAGAAATCATAGCACCCATATCGACATCTTCTAGGTGGTCAATATCAGAACCTTGACGCAAGGGGTGTTTGGTCATACGTTCCTTTAAGATATCAACCAACGGCTGGTAATTCTTCTCACTAACAATGACTCTTTCAATACCAATACAGTTTTGACCAGAGGATTGGAAAGTACCTCTCAGGATAATGGACGAAAGAGCCTTCAAGTCCTTCACAGAATCCAGGACGATGAAAGCATCCTTACCACCTAATTCCACCACCACGGGTGTCAGTGATTCAGCAGCACAGTTCAGGATGTGCTTAGCGACAGACTGGGAACCGATAAAGGTAATGTGCTTGATACCGGAGTGAGAGGTGAAGTAGTTTGCAGCATCGTCATCCTTGGTTGGTGGCAGACAGTAGCACAGTTGGACAATGTTAGGATCCACATCGCAAGTCTTCAAGCACTCACGAACCAATTCAATGAAGTACTCAGAGGACCAGACAACCTGCTCGGAACACTTAACAATTATGGCATTACCAGTGAAGATAGAGGCAATAATGGGTCCCATCAAGTTGTGGAAAGGGTAGTTCCAGGACACGATAGAGCTAATCACACCAAGAGGCTCATAGCGAATCTCCGCACCTTTGTAGAACTTCATAAAGAAGTTAGTAGGCCCGGGACGTCTAGAAGGCTGCAAAGTCTGCGGCCCGTACTTCAAAGTCCATTGAATCTTCTCCAATGTCACCAAAATCTCACCCATCGAAGCATCCAGCATGGTCTTACCAGAGTCACGACACGCAACCCTGGCAATCAGGTCCTGGTTCTCCAAAATAAACTTCTGCAAAGTGGCCAGGACTTCCAGTCTCTTATTGATCGGCGACGCACCCCATTTGCCCTGGGCCTCCTCCGCGTTACGCACTATCCTGTCGATATCCTCCGTGGTCATAGACTTACACTCGCCAAGATACTGACCAGTGGCCGGACAGTAGCTCTGAATGTACCGAGGCTTGGCCTCGTCAACAAGCCGTGGCGGATCCAACCGCTTGCCTTTCCAATTGGGCATCACCTCCTCGGGAGTAGAAGCCTTGAACCGTCTGGCCTTGTACCCACAGCCAGCAGCAGCAAACAGCTTGTACGCAACGTAAACCGTGAACAACGTCGCAACCACCGTGGTTCCCATCACCACACGCTGGTTGACCGCACCTTTATTGTACTGGCTGTTCAAAATGTCCCGGACATACTCCTGGATAGTGCTGTTCAACCGTTGCACCATGTCGTTATTCAAATACACACTCTGCATTTTCGAGAATCCCAATATCTTGCAGAATAAAAAGAGAGATGGAATTGAAAGCCAGCTCAATTCACCTTCCCTATTTATAACCTTGTGTTTTCGAGGGTCTCCCAGTTCGTTTAAGTTTCTTCGAGAAGCCTGTCTGTCTCTCGGTTTCTGGGCTAATGTCCGATAAAAGAATTATACGATATTTATATATTATAACGATGTATGTAATAGAGATGTATATGTAACAACAAAAGAGACAAGAACAAAAAAACCAGATCAACTGGCATTGATGTGAACCTCGGTGGTTGGCTTGGTGACTGCTTCCAGCAGCATGGACACGACGTGGGACTTCTTGTCGGCGACGGTGCTCTTGATATCGTCCAGCTCGGACTGGACGCCGGCCTCTGCGGTGCGTTCGAGTTCCTGCACGCCGCCGGCGTTGTTGTTCTCGAAGTCCTTCAGCTCTTGCTCCTTCTTGGCCTTGTATCCCTCGATTTCCTTGGCTGCGTCCAGCTGCGCCTGCTTGATCTTGTCCTGTCTGTACTTCCTGGCCTCAGAGACTATATCATGGGCCTCCTTCTCCGCTTTCAACAGCGTAGCAATACCATTCTTCTGCGACTGCAAATAAGAAATATAGGGAAATGTTGCGATATTGTATCCCCACCGTTATATATTGCAAAATTTTGCAAAATTTTGCAATATATAGGTGGATATTATAGTGTAAAAACCACGGAAAGAAACCCCGTGATAAACACTAGAACACTTCATCTCCTCCATTAAAAAGGTTAGTAAAATCTTCTTGTATAATACGATCATATGTCCATTGGGGTTTGTATAAGTTCAACACCGAGAGACAGAGAGAGAATCAAAGAAACATACCATTGTGATTGTGATTGTGATTGTGTGATAGAGTATGGATACGTTGTAAATAAACGTTGTAATAGCAATGTAATAGCAATGTAATAGCAATGTAATAGCAATGTAATAGCAATGTAATAGCAATATCCAATACGTTGCAATACGTTGCAGTGTTATCCAATTTGAACACCCCCCCTTCGGCTTGGTGGAAAAAAAAAAAACTGAAAAATTTAAGCTGTGCTTGAAAAATATTTCAATGCGATGAGCTTATTCATTTGATTATGGTTATGTTCAATACAAGGGGCGTAATCCACCCTGAAACAATGGCTGTGTGCGAGGTGTGTAATGCTGTGGAGAGTCGGTACAAGTGTCCGCGGTGTGGGAAGCGGAGTTGCTCGCTGGAGTGTAGTAAGAGGCATAAACTGGAGTTTCGTTGCAGTGGGCAGGTGCATGATCCCGGGTATATCCCGAGTGAGGTGATCAAGAACGCGGATGATGAGAAGAAGGAGAGTAACGTGCTTGTGCAGCGGGATTATAACTATCTTGTGCAGCTGCGTAGGACGGTGGAGGTGCAGCTGGCCGATGGAAAGAGGAAAAATGGGAGGATACTGAGGGAGACATATGATCCTAAACGGCAACGTGTGTCCCATACTGCTAACGATGATCCTAATGGTCCGACTAAGTTGATTAGACGGGGTGTGTCGTGTCTTATGTTGCCTAGGGGTATGCAGAGGTCCGTGCAGAACAAGTCGAAGTGGGACAACACGCTGGATCAGTTTACATGGACTGTAGAGTGGGTTGTGTGTGGTGAGGGTGACCAGAGGTTTGTGCACTTGACACACCGTGCGAGGGAGAACGAGTCCGTGGTGGATGGGCTGAGTAAAGCCGTGTTTAGCAAGATATGCGAGTTTTACAAGTTAACCAGTGGTGCTGGCGACGAGAACACGGAGAAGAAAGAAGAGCGTACACAGCTGATCAAAGACAGTGACTTGCTGTTTTACATCAAGTTGTTCCCACAAGATATCACCACGATGTGCGACTCGAGACAGCTGACCAGGATCGATGCTGTGAACAGCTCGTTGGGTGAGACATTGAAAGACCAGACCGTGATCGAGTTCCCAACGATATACATAACCCAGCGGGAAGAGTATCTACCGAGTGGATTCACTGTGATAAAAGAAAAGGAGGAGGAACCGGATACTCCCTCCGACTCGGACTCGGAGTCCGAGTCTGATTCCAGCTCAGACGATTCTTCTGAACCTGAAGAACAGAGCTCCAAGAAGGAAAAGAGTTCGGATTCGAGTGACGAGGACGAAGATGGATACAATCCCGGTGTATCCCTAGACTTCCTAATGAGCTGATGACCC